>BQNB010007198.1:73564-94427 GCA_026074375.1 Tanacetum coccineum | reverse complement strand
CCCTTATAGATTCAAATATGGCAAAATCATACTTTATACATTAAATACCAACCAAACCTTATACTTTTCAGAATTTACACTTTTAGTCCCTCCATTTTAATTAATTACTTTCTAATTACAATTTATACATAATTAACCATGTTTAATCCAAAATAATATCAAAATGACATTTTATACCCCCCAACTTATTTTTATCAGATTATAACAAATATAATAACATGTCTAAAACAAACCCCAAAGTTTCTGAAATTACAAAACACCCCCTCATATCATTTAAATAGCAATTCGGCTAACAAATTAATTCACAAAACCCTAATCAAATTTTCCCCAATCACAAACACAATTATTTCCCAATAATTGGCATTAATTACACCTGGAAAAAATAACAAAACCCTAACCCTAATTCATTTTAACCATTTTCTTTCCTTTTTCCCTTATTTTCGAATTCGGTAAACACACTTAAATCCCCAATAATTATTCGAATCACTTCTAAATTTTTCCAACAATATTTCTGAGTTATATGTGATATGAAAAACCTTAGAAAAATATAAAATAAATTTTACCAATATTGTATATGCCGATTTCATATTTAATCCAAAATTAGGGTTACGAATATGTTTCAATTTATAAAATCAAAATAAAAAGCATGAACATTTTTCCCAGGTATATAACATATTAATATGATGAAACATGAGTTACAAAATTACCTTTGATGACCCTTGATGATTTTATGATTTTATGAACCCGGTAGAGCTTTTCGAACCCAAAACAATAATCAAAATCGAACCAAGCACTCCCCAAGCTTCCCACTATTTTTCCCACACTCCTTAACCTTTAAATAATCTTAAAAAAATCGCACAAGCCTTAAGCTCAAACCCAGGTTCTATAATATATTCTTTTTTCACAGGGAAATTTTTCGCTTTATTACATTTCCTGCATTACCAATATCTCAATATGCAACATTTCTTGCATAACTAAAGTTAACAAGCTCACGCAACCTACCTATGGCAATCCTATACATTTATATGTCAAGAAAACATTGTAACATTTCAATTCAATATCATAATATCATTTTTATGAAGTACATTACTCATATAATGTACCAATTGCAATAGTATATCAAAACAAGCTTTAAACCGTTATCGTATACCTCTAAAACCCTAATTTCATGAGAAGTTAATATCTAAAGTGAATGCACAAGATACTAAAGCATATGTACAAGTAATATAACATCTCATTTGAAATATAAACTCCCTCCAGAATAAGGTACAAGTCTTATAAAGCACAATGTACAAATCATTAAGCATGATCTTCAAAATAGTCGTTTCACCTCCGTTTTCCTAAAGAATCTTGTACAATCTATCAAGTACAAGTTACAAGCAAGTCATATACTTCATTTACAATCCATAATCATTCTCATTTCATAAAATTTCATGAAATGAAACCTAGAAACCCTAACCCGAGCTAAATAGTAAACCAAGACCTGTTTCTTGGTTCTTATCCATTTTTATCCTCAACTAACACTCAAATAAGTTGTAATAACTTAAATTACAACATTAAAAATCACAATCCATCATCATTTCACCATTTTTACAACAATGTACAAGAATTAAACCTAGAAAACCCTAATTTAAACTTTTGATGTGTTTACTCATTTTCGCCCATTTTAAACCCGAACCACCTATCAATTCTTGTTATTAATCATTTATACAAGTCTTAAGGACATATATCTATCATTATATCATAAGAGTACGTGAAATGCAAGGCTAAACACTCAATTCGAGCCCTAATAAGCCCTAATGAACCCGCAACCCCTATTTTTGCATTTTGACCCATTTTTAAACTTCTCTTGCAAACAAGCTCCTCAATGACAAGCACCTCACTCTCTTAAGCAGCTTACCACCATAGACCACCACATCACCTCTCTAGCCCCTCCAACTTAGCTATTCTACTACCATAGACCACCACATCACCTCTCTAGCCCCTCCAACTTAGCTACCATAGAGCCATGCCACCTCATCCTCTTACCTTGGCCTCCAAGGTCTCATTTGGGTATAAAAACCCATTCGCACCTCTCATTCAAACTCGCACCACCCATCTTCTTTCTATAACCTACCATTGCAGCATATCTCTGCTCAATGAGTTCCTAAGGAGATCCAAGAACAAGAATCAAGAGGAGTGTTGAAGATTTGAAGCCCCAAAGCAAAGAAACTAGACATACGAGTACATACGAACCTGAAGTGACCCATTTCCACCATTTTCAAAGCTTTAAGCTCAAACCCAGGTTCTATAATCTTCAAACATGATCCTATACTCTTATATTGTTATAATTATCACATTCATACTCTTGTTAAAGTTTTTGAACTCAAAAACTATGCATTTTTCCTTTTGATCCAAAACCGTACACTCGAAACCCTAATTTTGTGTTTTTCATTAATCTAAAAGTTATAACGGCTAAATGTTGTTATAATCTATCCTAACATGCTTAATTAATACTAATATAACAACTTTATTGATTTTTGAAAGAATTTGGATTAAAAACCTAAGCGTTTTCGTTTAAAAACCCTAATTTGACCCGTTTTGATTTCTGGCTTAACGAATTGTTATTTTAAACTTTCGTTACGCTAAACCTTCATATTTTAGCCTATTCTAAAAAGCTATAACCAGCAAATATCTTTTGGAATGTTAAAATAAGCTTGCATGGCCATTCGGTCTTGTTTTGTAAATATTATCCATGCAAGGGGTATATATCATAATTTTCTAAAACTTATAACTAAAGGGACGGAAAATGTCATTTTATCAAAGTTATAACTATAGGGGTCTATTATGTCACTTTCCAAAGTGCAAGGTTTACTTTTTACATCTTTTAAAGTAGAAGGACCAAACTCGTAAAAGTGCAAACTCCAAGGGTATATTTTGCCATTTTTCATTCTTAAGGGTCTAAAATGTAACATTTTGAAAAAGTGTATAAATATGTTCAAAACCTTACAAGACATAACTTTAATTAACGCTTGTCGTGCTTATCATTTCCAGTTATTGAGCAAAACGCTTAAAACCGATTATGTTATAACCATTATATAATTCATCATCGATGTGCTTTTAAAAATCCTGTCACGAAGCTATATCGTACCACAATACTAGGAAGCTTCATATTAAGAGGTTTCATCTTGGTATTACGTTCTGACTGAGTTGTTGGGTTTACGATTTAAAGTGCCATAGCTCCTCAAACGTTTACTGAATGACCTCTGAATTATGATGGCCTGAAAGGTGATACAATAATTCCAAACTTTCCAATCAAACTCATAACAATATTAGACTCTATGAACCAAAGTTCTAGAATACAATCTTCCTAAGACTTGACATATTTACTCAGGTTGCGTGACGTGGCTGTTTACTATCATTTTGCTATATCAACCTTCCCTGTTGAGATTGTGATAAAGTCGTCAGCTTTCATTTTGGAATATTTATTACAACTACTAATTAAAGTGAGTTCATAGCCTCACTTTTAAATCTCTTTAATGTTTTATAAACCCGTGAGGGGGATACATGCTATAAATTACGAATACAAGTGTTTTCCAGACTATATGTTATCCTGATATACGATTACAATTAATGTCTAAATCACTTTATGCCAAATGTCCCTCATTATCATGGACCATTAATCACTTACGAGTGAACGCGAATATTGTGGATAGATCTATCGGGATTGACGAATCATGTTTGTGTTAGCCGTATAGGTAACCAAACACATTATATTTGAATTTCATAGGTATATGGCAATTACCTACACCGAGGGCCATTATCTCTATATATATTGCATCAATTTGGGTATATATATACACCAGTCAGTTTGTGTGCCATGAGTTTAGACGCAATAATACATTATAAATGCAATACCATTTTTCCATGATAATTGTATTCGTTGCAATTATTACAAATAACGGGTGTATAACAACGTAACCCAATATCACACTATAATGCATTACTATAACACTGCTTTTATAATAATTACTTATGATGACTTGTATTCAACTATTACTTTTCAAACCTATGAATTTACTCAACCATTGTGTTAACTTTTTAGCATGTTTATCTAAGGTAATTGAGCAAATTATGGCATGGAGTGGCATGGACTTGAAGATGGCTAAATTGTTATCATTTAACCTAATTACATTTTCTTCAGATTCTGGAACCTGTTGCCTATTAATGGCATCTTGTAAAACTCTTATTTAATGAATGATAACTACATTTTCCAAAACGTATCTTTTGAGTCGTTTTCTATGATTATGACTGTTGTACTATGAAGTAATACCCCAGATTAGCTTCCGCTGCTATATGTAAAAATAGGGGTGTTACAGATTGGTATCAGCGCCATGGTTATAGAGAACAAGGTTAAAACCTTTACTATAACTACTTTTCTTTTCCAGCCATCAAAGTCCTCCGTGCCACTACATTCTGGAACAGTATGTAGAGATACATAACTACTATATTATACCATAAATAACTTATGTTATTTACGACTGGGTTGTAAACAGAACGATGTCTTCTCCCAACCACTCTACTTCTGATATTGAGGATGCTTTTTCCTTTATGAATATTCTTAACTATACTTCAGTCTCATCAGATTATTTCCCAGCTTCATCAGGAAGCATTTCTTTTAACTCTTCAAAAAACTCTAATATAATCCCATCAGTGATCTCACCTTTCTACAATAATCCTTGCTTAAAGGACGTATAAGCATTTTATGCTAAGGAATCACCTATTTCACCACAAGATTCTATTACTCCATCAGCTATTTTGACTCCATCTCCGGTATTACCACCATCACTACTATTTGATCCCCGATATTTCTTTGTCCTGAAGAATTATTACCACCTAAGAACCAAATCCATCCCCCATCTTCTTCCTCAACTACGTTATCTAATTCATCTCGGAATCAAACCTGTGATTTGGTATCACCATCTTTCTCAGTTTATACTCCTACCCCACCTTAGATATTTGAGATAGGAAAAAGTTCAATTAAGATACATCTGAAGCATCATGAGGAACAAATCGATGATATTTTGAATTACTTAGAAGAACTCTCTTTTCACCGCATTGAGAAAATGGACAAAGGACATATTAATAGAATGATCATACAAAGAAATAGTGACAAACTAAAGACCGAACTTAAAAGAGTTCATTCTCAGATTGTCAAACTTCAAAGGAAGCAATTAGGGCAAAGAGATAAGATTGCTTTTGCTCACTTTAGAATTTCCGATCTCGAACAAATCATTGAGGAAATCCAAGCTCGTCACCAAACAAATCAGGAAGATCTTTAGAATGCCATCTACAAGCTCAAAATCAGCAACCTATTAGACTAGTTATAGCTATATCCTAGCCACGGGATGTGTGGTATAAATAAAAACACTTGCCAAATCTTGACTATGTGCAGTACTAAGGCAAGTTGTTCTTAATACAAAGGAAATCCCGTTACCTTGTTGTTTCATAAATACCAACTTATCTCTCTTTCATCATCATCTCTGTCATCATCATATGCATCATTATCTCCGTCTCCATCATTATGAATCATACCATAACCTCTAGATGCTTATAAGTGCTTAAAATTCAAAAATAAGCATTACTCTTTAAGCATTTTAAGCATCACATTTTCTTTTAAGTATTACCTTTCAAAACTTGTGATATCATTCTTATCATGTGTTGTCTTATGTTGATAGAATGCCTCCCAAAAGGACGTCAACATCTGAAACACCAGCCATAACTTTGGCTGCCATCCAGCAACTGATTGCTAATGGCATTGCCACAGCTCTGGAAGCACAAGCTGCAACAATGGCAAGTGCTAGTAATCCCAACAGGAACACCGGACCTACTGGAACTCCTGTAGCAAAAACGGGAAACTATAAAGAGTTCGTTAGCTGTCAACCTTTCTACTTCAATGGTACGGAAGGAGCAGTTGGCCTCATTCGCTGGTTTGAGCGGACTGAATCGGTATTTTCTCGTAGCAACTGTGCCGAGGAAAACAAAGTGACATTTGCTACCGGTACTTTAACCAATGATGCCCTGTCCTGGTGGAATTCATACGCTCAACCTATTGGAATAGATCAAGCCAATCAAATCACTTGGACCGAATTGAAAAGGCTCTTAACCAATAAGTATTGCCCTCGAACTGAAGTCAAGAAAATGGAAGACGAATTTTACAACTTGACTGTGAAAGGAAATGATCTTAAGACTTATATTAGAATATTCTAGGAATTGGCAGTTTTATGCCCAAACATGGTGCCAAATTCTGAGAAACTCATGGAAATCTTCATCAGTGGATTACCCAGAAGTATTGAAGGAAATGTTACTGCCTCGAAGCCTCAAACTTTGGAGGAAGCCACCAACATAGCCCAGAGGTTAATGGATCAGATAATAAAGCATGATTCTATGCAAGAAGCCAATGATCATAAACAAAAGCTTGAGGATAAGAGAAACATAATAAACAACAACAACTATCAGAATAACTATAACAATAATGACCGTAACAATGACTACCACCAACAGCAGAATAGAAGACAAGAAACCTCCAGGACTTATACAGCCACCAATGGGTATACTGGAAATCGTCCTTTATGTGAAAAATGCACCCTGCATCACATAGGACCATGCACTGTCAAGTGTCGGACTTGCAACAGGGTAGGTCATCTAACCAAGAATTGCAGAAACAAAAGATCAACCACTAGAAACAACCTCCAAACAGTATCTGTAACTTGTAGTGCCTGTGGAAAGAAAGGGCATTATACAAGTCAATGCTCAAAAGCAAGCAACAGGGCCACAGGGAAACATGCTTAGAGACGAGTTTGCTTTTGTTTGCATTAGGATTTCTACTCTAGAAACAACTCTCGAGGATATTCCAGTTCATCACCAGAATCTTCTGAAACACACTTCATAAGTTTGAAAACTCCAAACATCAAGCTACAATCTTTGTCATCTGTTGCTTTTAGCTAGAATCTTATCACAAGATACGTAGCATAAGTATCAACACTTCTAAAGTTTCATATGTAAAGTTATCCAAGAAATAATAAAGTGATGATTCCATTACATCTTGTTATCTGGTGATATCAAAACTCGACATCATTTGTCAATTCCATTAATTCTATTATGTTCAACTCTGAATACTCCCCTCATACCTTTGAACCACTTATTATTATTGGAATATGACAAATATGGACATCATTGCAATTAATGTCTCATTATTCTTCTCATTACCTTTGATGATTTTGAAAAATCATATCATTTCTACATGTTACCATTTCGATATCATGTTTTATGCTTAGGTAGGATGATTTATAATCATCTTATTGAAATGAATTAGGACGCTTCTTCATTTGAATAAGGAAATTATAAACCTCCGAACTATGAATTTATAAATTCTCAGTTACAAGGATTTGGACGCTTCTCTTTGTAAGTGACAAATTATAAATAAGTAGGCTTAAGTATATGACATACGTACAAACAACATTCTTTCAATCTGTGATCCGCTTGTACAAACAAATCCCTTACTTCATATTATCTTCCTATGAACGAATCTCTAAACTTTTACACTCCATCATTCGACTAAATCTCGGGACGAGATTTCTTTAAGGGGTGGAGACTATAACAACCCACAAATTTCACCAATGTAATATCTCTCTGTTATATAATATATCACTTTTTCACAGGGAAATTTTTTGCTTTATTACATTTCCTGCATTACCAATATCTCAATATGCAACATTTCTTGCATAACTAAAGTTAACGAGCTCACGCAACCTACCTATGGCAATCCTATCTACATATATGTCAAGCAAACATCATAACATGTCAAGTCAATATCTTAATATCATTTTTACAAAGTACATTACTCATATAATATACCATTTGCAACGTTATATCAAGACATGCTTTAAACTGTTATCGTCTATGCCTAAACCTTAATTCCATGTAAAGTTAACATCTAAAGCGAATGTACAAGCTACTAAAGCACAAGTACAAGTAATATAACATCTTATTTGAATATACTTTCCCTCCAGAATAAGGTACAAGTCCTTTAAAGCATAATGTACAAGTCATTAATGCACGACATCCAAAATAGCCGTTTTACCTCCGTTTTCCTAAGAATCTTGTACAATCCATCAAGTACAAGTTACAAGCAAGTCATACACTTCATTTACATTCCATAATCATCCTCATTTCATAAGATTTCATGAAATGAAACCTAGAAACCCTAACCCGAGCAAAATACTACACCATGACCCGTTTCTTGATTTTTATCCATTGTAAACCCAAACCATTACTCAAATAAGTTGTAAATACATAAATTACAACATCACAAATCATATTCTATCATCATTTCATCATTTTTACAACAATGTACAAGAATTAAACCTAGAAAACCCTAAACAAACCCAAATTGCAAATTTGAACCGTTTACTCATTTTCGCCCATTTTAAACCCGAACCACCTATCAATTCTTGTTATTAATCCTTAATACAAGTCTTAAGGACATATATCTATCATTATATCATAAGAGTACGCGAAATGCAAGGCTAAAAACTCAATTCGAGCCCTAATAAGCCCTAATGAACCCGCGACCCCTATTTTTGCATTTTGACCCATTTTTAAACTTCTCTTGCAAACAAGCTCCTCAATGACAAGCACCTCACTCTCTTAAGCAGCTTACCATGCTGCTATAACCATTCCTTGGCCCTAAATGAAGCCACATATCCTCCCTTTGGCTCCAAGTCTTGCCGCGGCTAAGAACCACCCAAAACCACTTCCACCTCACCTATTCTACCACCATAGACCACCACATCACCTCCCTAGCCCCTCCAACTCAGCTACCACAGAACCATGCCACCTCATCCTCTTACCTTGGCCTCCAAGGTCTCATTTGGGTATAAAAACCCATTCGCACCTCTCATTCAAACTCGCACCACCCATCTTCTTTCTATAACCCACCATTGCAGCAAATCTCTGCTCAATGAGTTCCTAAGGAGATCCAAGAACAAGAATCAAGAGGAGTGTTGAAGATTTGAAGCCCCGAAGCAAAGAAACTAGACATACGAGTACATACGAACCCGAAGTGACCCATTTCCACCATTTTTGATCTTTCAAGCTCAAACCCAGGTTTTTATGAACATCATTCTGCTCCTACATTCATATATCATCCTTATAATCATGCATGAACACTTGCTTAAGCCATTTTTACAAAAATCTAGGCGTTTTCCCATTTTGATCCAAAACCGAACTCATAAACCCTAATTCTATGTTTTTCTTCAATCTAAATGTTATAATGGTTAAATGTTGTTATAATCTATCTTAAATAATGTTAATATAACAACTTTATTGATTTTTTAAGGAATTTGAATTAAAAACATAAGCGTTTTCATTTAAAAACCCTAATTCGACCCGTTTTAACTTCTGGCTTAACGAATAGTTATTTTAAACTTTTGTCACGTTAAAACATCTTATTTTAGCTTATATTAATAAGCTATAACCTGAAATTATCTTTTGTAATGTTAAAATAATCTTGCATGTAAATTTAGACTTGTTTTATAAACATTATCCATGCAAGGGGTATATACCGTAACTTATAACTAAAAGGACTAAAAATGTCATTTTACCAAAATTATAACTATAAGGGTCTATTATGTCACTTCCCAAAGTGCAAGGTTTACTTTGTACATCTTTTAAACTAGAAGGACCAACCTTGTAAAAGTGAAAACTTCAAGCGTATATTTTGCCATTTTTCATTCTTAAGGGTCTAAAATGTAACATTTTGAAAAAGTATAAAAATATGTTTAAAACATTATAAGACATAACTTTGATTAACGCTTATCGTGCTTATCATTTTCAGATATTGAACAAAACGCTTAAAACCGATTATGTTATAACTATCCTGTTTTGAATCTATATCGTACTACAATACTAGGGAGCTTCATATTAAGGGGTTTCATCTTGGTATTACGTTCTGACTGAGTTGTTGGGTTTACGATTTAAAGTGCCCTGGCTCCTCAAACGTTTACTGATTGACCTCTGAATTATGATGACCCAAACGGTGATACAATAATTCCAAACTTTCCAATCAAACTCATAACAATATTAAACTCTTAGAACCAAAGTTCTAGAGTACAATCTTCCTAAGACTTGACATATTTACTCAGGATGCATGACGTGGCTGTTTACTATCATTTTGCTATATCAACCTTCCCTGTTGAGATTGTGATAAAGTCGCCAGCTTTCATTTTGGAATATTTATTACAACTACCTATTAAGGTGAGTTCATAGCCTCGCTTTTACTTATTTACATGCTTTATAAACCCACGAGGGGGATACATGCTCAATTATTTTTAATATACACAAGTACTTAAAACTGATAGTGAAGTTCATAACCTCGCCTTTACTTATTTACATGTTTTATAAACCCGCGAGGGGGATACATGCTCAATTATTTTTAATATACACAAGTACTTAAAACTGATAGTGAAGTTCATAACCTCGCCTTTACTTATTTACATGTTTTATAAACCCGCGAGGGGGATACATGCTTGTTACAAACTCTTTTACATACTCGTTTATCTTATAACAATGTGATTACTTTTCAAAGACTTAGTGAGCTTATAGCCTCACTTTTTAATCTCTTTAATGTTTCATAAACCCGTGAGGGGGATACATGCTATAAATTACGAATGCAAGTGTTTTCTAAACTATATGCTATCCTGATATATTATTGCCTAAGTACATGAAAATGTCTCTTTGGGTAGTATCTCCCAATATCTCTTCAATATCTATTTGGGTAGTATCTCCCAATATTTCTTTAATATCTCTTTGGGTAGTATCTCTCAATATCTCTTCAAATACCTATTTGGGTAGTATCTCCCAATATCTCTTTAGGTAATATCTCCTAATATCTCTATAATATCTCTTTATGTGATTCATGAGCATAGACGAGACAATAACGCAATTATACCATAACATTATACATGCAATACCATTTTCCTATGATAATTGTATTCATTACAATTATTACAAATAACGGGTGTATAACAATGTAACCCAATACCACACTATAACGCATTGCTATGCTTTGATAACAATTATTTATGATAACTTGCATTCAACTGTTTTCCATGATAATATTGTTCTCCATAATAATACTGTTTTCCATGATAATACTGTTCTCCATAATAATACTGATCTCCATGATAATATTGTTTTCCATACTATTTTACCTAAGAGGCAAATCACCATCCCCATCTCTTCCTTCTACTACGTTTATCTAATTCATCTCGGAATATTACCTGTGATTTGGTTATCACCATCTTTCTTAGTTTTACTCCTAACCCCACAGCAGATATTTGAGATAGGAAAAAGTTTAATTAAGATATATCTGAAGCATCATGAGGAACAAATCGAAGATATTTTGAATTACTTAGAAGAACTCTCTTTTTACCACATTAAGAAAATGGAAGAAGGACATATTAATAGAATGATCATACAAAAAAAGATGGTAACAAACTAAAGACCGAACTTAAGAGAGTCCGTTCCCAGATTATCAAACTTTAAAGAAAGCAATTAGGTCAAAGGGATAAGATTGCTTTTGCTCACTTCAGAATTTCCAATCTTGAACAAATCATTGAGGAAATTCAAGCTCATCACCAAACGGATCAGGAGGATCTTTAGGAAGCCATCTACAAGCTCAAAATCAACAAATTGTTAGACTAGTTAGAACCTAGCCACGGGATGTGTAACAATACTTGTCAAATTTTGACTATGTACAGTAAAAAGGCAAGTTGTTTATGAGCTAATACGAAGGCAATCCTATTAGTAATTTATTGTTTTCATTATACCAACTTATCTCTCTTCCATCTCATCTCCGTCAATTCAATCATATGCATCATTATCTTCGTATTCATTATGAATCATACCATAACCTCTAGATGCTTATAAGTGCTTAAAATTCAAAAATAAGCATTACTCTTTAAGCATTTTAAGCATCACATTTCCTTTTAAGTATTACCTTTCAAAACTTGTTATATCATTCTTATCATGTGTTGTCTTATGTTGATAGAATGCCTCCCAAAAGGACGTCAACATCTGAAACACCAGCCATAACTTTGGCTGCCATCCAGCAACTGATTGCTAATGGCATTGCCACAGCTCTAGAAGCACAAGCTGCAACAATGGCTATGCTAGTAATCCTAACAGGAAACACCGGAACCTACTGGTAAATCCTGTAGCAAAAAAACGGGAAATATAAGAGGTTCGTTAGCTGTCAACCTTTTACTTTCAATGGTACGGAAGGAGACAGTTTTTGGCCTCATCGCTGGTTTTAAACTGACTGAATACAAGTCTTTTATTAGCACGTGACGAGGAAAACAATAGTGACTTTTTGTACCTGGTACTTTAACCAATGGATGCCCTGTCCTGGTGGAATTAATACACTCAACTTATTGGAATAGATCAAGCCAATCAAATCACTAGGAACCGAATTGAAAAGGCTCTTAACCAATAAGTATTGCCCTCGAACTGAAGTCAAGAAAATGGAATGATGATTTTTTTAACCAACTGGCCGTGAAAGGAATGTTCTTAAGACTTATATTAGAAGATTCCTGAGGAATTAGCCGTCTTATGCCCAAACATGGTACCAAACACCGAGAAACTTATGGAAATCTTCATCAGTGGATTACCCAGAAGTATTGAAGGAAATGTTACTGCCTTGAAGCCTTAAACTTTAGAGGAAGCCACCAACATAGCCTAGAGGTTAATGGATCAGATAAATATAAAGAGGTTTCTGTGCTAAGAACCAATATCACAAACGTAATGCTTGAGGATAGAGAAACACCATCAACAACAAAACTATAAGAATAACTGTAACATTAACAACCGTAAACAATTGATTACCAAACATAGCAGAATAGAAGGCAAGAAACCTTCAGGACTTATGCTGCTACCAATGGGTATACTGGAAATCGCCCCTTATGTGAAAAATGCACCATGCATCACATAGGACCTTGCACTGTCAAGTGTCAGACTTGCAACAAGGTAGGTCATCTAACTAAGAAATTGCAGAAGGAAACAAAGATCAAACCACTTGAAACAACACTCCACGCAGTATACGTAACTTGTAATGTATGTGGACGAGAAAGTGAGGGGGGGGGGGGGGGGGGGGGGGGGGGGGGGGGGGGGGGGGGGGGGGGGAAAGGACATTATGCAATCGGTGCTCAAAAAGCCAAAACAACAGGGCTTACAGGAGAGGCCGTACTTAGAGACAAGTTTACTTTTGTTCACTCTAGGATTTATACTCTAGAAACAACTCTCAAGGATATTCTAGTTCATCACCAGAGTCTTCTGTAACACATGCATAAGTTTCTAAACTCCAATCATTCACAAGCTATCATTCCTTGTCATTTGTTTCTTTTCTATATAGGATCTTATTCATGAGACAACGTAGGTAGCATAAGTATCAATACTTTTAAAGTTTCATATGTAAAGTTATCCATGAAATAATAAAGTGATGATTCAATTACATCTTATTATCTAGTGATATCAAAACTCGACATCGTTTGTCAATTCCATTAATTCTATCATATTCAACTCTGAATGCTCACCTCATACCTTTGAAACACTTATTATCATTGAAATACGACAAATATGGACATCATTGCAATTAACATCTCATTATCCTTCTCATTACCTTCTATGATTTTGAGAAAATCATATCATTTCTGTATATCACCTTTTTAATATCATATTTTTGTACTTAGGTAGGATGATTTATAATCTTCTTCTTGAAATGAATTAGGACGCTTCTTCATTTGAATAAGGAAATTATAAACCTCCAAACTATGAATTTATAAATTTTTAGTTACAAGAATTTGGACGCTTCTCTTTGTAAGTGACAGATTATAAATAAGTAGGCTTAAGTATATGACATACGTACAAACAACATTCTTTCAATCTGTGATCCGCTTGTACAAACAAATCCCTTACTTCATATTATCTTCCTATGAACACTTGCTTAAGCCAATGACAAGCTCCTCAATGACAAGCACCTCACTCTCTTAAGCACCTTACCATGTTGCTATAACCATTCCTTGGCCCTAAATGAAGCCACATATCCTCCCTTTGGCTCCAAGTCTTGCCACGGCTAAGAACCACCCAAACCACTTCCACCTCGCCTATTCTACCACCATAGACCACCACATCACCTCCCTAGCCCCTCCAACTCAGCTACTATAGAACCATGCCACCTCATCCTCTTACCTTGGCATCCAAGGTCTCATTTGGGTATAAAAACCCATTCGCACCTCTCATTCAAACTCGCACCACATATCTTCTTTTTATAACCCACCATTGTAGTAAATATCTTCTCAATGAGTTCCTAAGGAGATCCAAGAACAAGAATCAAGAGGAGTGTTGAAGATTTGAAGCCCCGAAGCAAAGAAACTAGACATACGAGTACATACGAACCCGAAGTGACCCATTTCCACCATTTTCGATCTTTCAAGCTCAAACCCAGGTTTTTATGAACATCATTCTGCTCCTACATTCATATATCATCCTTATAATCATGCATGAACACTTGCTTAAGCCATTTTTACAAAAATCTAGGCGTTTTCCCATTTTGATCCAAAACCGAACTCATAAACCCTAATTCTATGTTTTTCTTCAATCTAAATGTTATAATGGTTAAATGTTGTTATAATCTATCTTAAATAATGTTAATATAACCACTTTATTGATTTTTGAAGGAATTTGAATTAAAAACCTAAGCGTTTTCATTTAAAACCCCTAATTTGACCCGTTTTGATTTCTAGCTTAACGAATTGTTATTTTAAACTTTTTTTATGGTAAATATTCATATTTTAGTTTATATTTATAAGCTTTAACCTATAAATTACTTTTCATATTGAAAAATATCATTATTATGGATTTTGGACTTGTTTTGCAAATCATTTTCATGCAAGGGGTATATATTGTAACTTTTGAAAACTTATAAGTACAAGGACTATTTTTGTTATAATTCTAAAGTTATAACTATAGGGGTCTATTATGTCACTTTCCAAAGTGCAAGGTTTACTTTGTACATCTTTTAAACTAGAAGGACCAAACTCGTAAAAGTGCAAACTCCAAGGGTATATTTTGCCATTTTTCATTCTTAAGGGTCTAAAATGTAACATTTTGAAAAAGTATAAAAATATGTTCAAATCATTATAAAACATAACTTTAATTAACGCTTGATGTGCTTATCGTTTTCGGTTATCAAGCAAAACGCTTAAAACCAATTATATCGTATCACAATACTAGGGAGCTTCATATTAAGGGGTTTCATCTTGGTATTACATTCTGACTGAGTTGTTGGGTTTACGATTTAAAGTGCCCTAGCTCCTCAAACGTTTACTGAATGACCTCTAAATTATGATGGCCCAAACGGTGATACAATACTCCATAATAATTCAATCAAAGACGATATTCATTATAATGTAAAACATATTCAATCAAACTAAGACTTGACATATTATCCCAGGTTGCGTGTGACGAAGCCGTTACTTTCATTCCATATACCTTTGCTATCACTCAGATTTCCCTATACTGTTATAAGTGATTCATACCACGCATTTCAATATTTCAAATGTTTTATAAACCCGCGAGGGGGATACATGTTTAAACCATGAATGCAATTATTTCTGTATGCTATCCTGATTTATTATTGCCTAAGTAACTATTTTGCCTTTAAGTCCCCAATATCATGAACCGTTAGTTACTCTTCGGAATAAGCGCGAATGTTGTGAATATATCTATTTGGGTTGGACTCCCCGTTGGTGTACCCAATCATACTGGTAACCAATTGCACATCATTAGAATATAACTGCGAGTGTTTTGGAAAAGGCACCCGTTGGGGCTATAACATATCAAATATATCCCAAGGCTTCGGATTCATGAGCTAATGGCAATAATATTGTTTTATAACGGGTGTATAACAACGTAACCCAATATCAAATTTGCATTCAAATTATTTAACTTAAACCTATGAATATCACTCAACCTTTATGTTGACTTTTTAGCATGTTTTATCTCAGGTAATTAAGCAACTTATGACATGGGCTCGGAGTGGCACTGGATTTGAAGATAACTAAATTGTTATCATTCAAACTAATTGCATTTTTTAGATACTGAACCTGTTTGCCTATTAATGGCATTATGTAAAACTCTGATTTAATGAATGATAACTACATTTTCCAAAACGTCTCTTGTTTTCTATGATTATGATTGTTGTATCCATGAAGTAATACCCCAGATTAGCTTCCGCTGCTATATTGTAAAAATGGGGGTGTTACAGATTGGTATCAGCGCCATGGTTATAGAGAACAAGGTCAAAACCTTAACTATAACCACATTTCTTTTTCTAGCCATCAAAGTCCTCCGTGCCACTATATTCCGGATCAGTATGTAAAGATACATAACTATTATACTATATTATACCATAAATAACTTATGTTATTTACAACTGGGTTGTTATCAAAACGATGTCTTCTCCCAACCACTCTACTTCCGATATTGAGGATGCTTTTTCCTCTATGAATATTCTTAACTATACTTCGGTCTCATCGGATTATTTCCCAGCTTCATCAGGAAGCATTTCTTTTAACTCTTCGGAAAACTCTAATATAATCCCATCAGTGATCTCACCTTTCTACAATAATCCTTGTTTAAAGGACGTACAAGCATTTTATGCTAAGGAATCACCTATTCCATCACCAGATCCTATTACTCCACCAGCTATTTTGACTCCATCTCCGGTATTACCACCATCACTACTATTTGATCCCCGATATTTCTTTGTTCCTGAAGAATTATTACCACCTAAGAAGCAAATCCATCCCCCATCTTCTTCCTCAACTACGTTATCTAATTCATCTCGGAATCAAACCTGTGATTTGGTATCACCATCTTTCTCAGTTTATACTCCTACCCCACCTCAGATATTTGAGATAGGAAAAAGTTCAATTAAGATACATCTGAAGCATCATGAGGAACAAATCGAAGATATTTTAAATTACTTAGAAGAACTCTCTTTTCACCGCATTAAGAAAATGGAAGAAGGACATATTAATAGAATGATCAGACAAAGAAATATTGACGAGCTAAAGACCGAACTTAAGAGAGTTCGTTCTCAGATTATCAAACTTCAAAGGAAGCAATTAGGGCAAAGGGATAAGATTGCTTTTGCTCACTTTAGAATTTCTGATCTCGAACAAATCATTGAGGAAATCCAAGATCGTCACCAAACAAATCAGGAAGATCTTTAGAATGCCATCTACAAGCTCAAAATCAGCAACCTATTAGACTAGTTATAGCTATATCCTAGCCACGAGATGTGTGGTATAAATAAAAACACTTGTACTTGTCAAATCTTAACTATGTACAGTACTAAGACAAGTTGTTCTTAATACAAAGGAAAATCCCATTACCTTGTTGTTTCATAAATACCAACTTATATCTCTTTCATCATCATCCTTGTCATCATCATATGCTATCAAATCTCCGTCTCCATCATTATAAATCATAAAACCATAAACCCTAAGTGCTTAAAAATACAAAAATAAGCATTATCTCCTTAGCATTTTAAGTAATCAAAGGCATTTTCTTTTAAGTATTACCTTTAAAAACTTGTGATGTCATTCTTACTACGCGTTATCTTGTGTTGATAGAATGCCTCCCAAAAGGACGTCAACAACTGAAACACCGGCCATAACTTTGGCTGCCATCCAGCAACTAATTACTGATGGCATTTCATCAGCTCTGAAAGCACAAGCTTCAACAATGTCAAGTGCTAGTAATCCCAACAGGAACACCAGACCTACTAGAAATCCTGTAGCAAAAACGGGAAACTATAAAGAGTTCGTCAGCTGTCAACCTTTCTACTTTAATGGTACGGAAGGAGCAGTTGGCCTCATTCGCTGGTTTGAGCGGACTGAATCAGTATTTTCTCGTAGCAATTGTGCCGAGGAAAACAAAGTGACATTTGCTATCGGTACTTTAACTAATGATGCCCAGTCCTGGTGGAATTCATACGCTCAACCTATTGGAATAGATCAAGCCAATCAAATCACTTAGACCGAATTAAAAAGGCTCTTAACCAATAAGTATTGCCCTCGAATTGAAGTCAAGAAAATGGAAGACGAATTTTACAACTTGGTGTTAAAAGGAAATAATCTTAAGACTTACATAGGAGATACCAGAATTAGCGTCTTATGCCCAACATGGACCAAACAACCGAGAAACTATGAAGCTTCCATCGGGGACCTAACCCCAAAGCATTGAAGGAAACGTTACTGCTTCAAAACCTCAAACTCTGGAGGAAGCCATTACCATAACTCAAAGGTTGATGGATCAGGTAATAAAACACAATTCTGCGCAAGACACCAATAATCACAAACGAAAATTTGATGATAGCAGAAACACCGATAACAACAAACACCCCAATAATCGTGACCACAACAACTACCCCAATGATCGTAACAACAATAACCACTCCAACAATCGCAACAACAACAACTACCAAGATAACCGCAACAATAACAACCGTAACAATGATCACCACCAGCAGCAGAATAGGAAGCAAGAAACCTTCAGAACTTATACTGCCACCAATGGGTATACTGGGAATCGTCCCTTGTGTGAAAGATGCACCCTGCATCACATAGGACCTTGCACTGTCAAGTGTCGAATCTGCAACAAGATAGGTCATCTGACCAAGAATTGCAGAAACAAAGGACCAGCCACTAGAAACAAACTACAACCAGTATCCCTAACTTGTAATGCCTGCGGAGAAAAAGGGCATTATAAAAATCAGTGCTCTAGAGCAAACAACAGGGCCACAGGGGAACATACTTACTAAGAGACGAGATTGCTTTTATTCACTTTAGGATTTCTACCCTAGAAACAACTCTCGAGGATATTCAAGTTCGCCACCAGTTATATATGAAGAATCTTCTGAAACACACTTCATAAGCTCAAAAACCCCAAGCTACAATCTTTGTTATTTGTTGCTTTTATCTAGAATCCTACTACGAGATACGTAGCATAAGTATCAACACTTTTGAAATTTCATATGTAAAGTTATCCATGAAATAATAAAGTGATTATTCCATTTCATCTTGTTATCTGGTGATATCAAAACTCGATGTCATTTGTCAATTCCATTATATTCAACTCTGAATACTCCCCTCATACCTCTGAAACACTTATTATCATTAAAATACAATGAAAATGGGCATCATTGCAATTAATATCTCACTATTCTTCTCATTACCTTTTATGATTTTGAAAAATCATATCATTTCCTACACATTACCATTTCGATATCATGTTTTTATGCTTAGGTAAGACGATTTATGATCATCTTATTGAAATGAATTAGGACGCTTCTTCATTTGAATAAGGAAATTATAAACCTCCAAACTATGAATTTATAAATTCTCAGTTACAAGGATTTGGACGCTTCTCTTTGTAAGTGACAAATTATAAATAAGTAGGCTTAAGTATGTAACATACGTACAAACAACATTTTTTTTTCAATCTGTGATCCGCTTGTGCAAACAAATCCCTTACTTCATATTATCTTTCATATGAACAAATCTCTAAACTTTTACACTCCATCATTCGACTAAATCTCGGGACGAGATTTCTTTAAGGGGTGGAGACTATAACAACCCACAAATTTCACCAATGTAATATCTCTCTGTTATATAATATATCACTTTTTCCCAGGGAAATTTTTGCTTTAATCTCTTAATATGCAACATAGCTTGCATATCTAAAGTTAACGAGCTCACGCAACCTACCTATGGCAATCCTATCTTCATATATGTCAAGCAAACATCATAACATATCAAGTCAATATCTTAATATCATTATTACAAAGTACATTATTCCTATAATGTACCAATTGCAACGTTATATCAAGACGGGCTTTAAACCGTTATCGTATATCTCTAAAACCCTAATTCCATGAAAGGTTAATATCTAAAGCGAATGTACAAGCTACTAAAGCATATATACAAGTCATATAACATCTCATTTGAATATACTTTCCCTCCAAAATAAGGTACAAGTCTTTAATGCATAATGTACAAGTCATTAATGCACGATATCCAAAATAACCGTTTTACCTCCGTTTTTCTAAGAAATCTTGTACAATCTATCAAGTACAAGTTACAAGCAAGTCATGCATCTCATTTCCAATCCATAATCATTCTCATTTCATGAATTTACAAGAAATCCAAGTTAGAAACCCTAACCCGAGCTAAATAGTAACCCGTGACCCGTTTATTGATTTCTACCCATTGTAAGCCCCAACCACTACTCAAATAAGTTGTAATAACTTATATTACAACCTTATCAATCCTATTTCATCGTTATTTCATCATCTCATTTCATTTATACGTAAATTGAATCCGAGAAACCCTAAACATACCTAAATGGATCATTCGACCCGTTTACTCGTTTTTGACCATTTTAATCCCGAACAATCAATCAAGTGCCATTGTAAACTCATGATATGAGTTTACAATCCATCATCTATCATTATCATGACAATGTACAAGAGTTAGAAACCTAGAAAACCCTAATGAACTCAATTCATGCCCTAATTGGAACCCGCGGCTTAATCACTCCTTTTCAACCCATTTTAGCTTAAACCACCAATCAATCTTCATTGGTAATCCTTAATACAAGACCTAAGATCAGTATTCTATCATCATTGATCAAATGTACACAAAATATAAGCCTTGAAAACCCTAATGAACCTATACGTGCCCTAAAATGACCCGCGACC
>BQNB010007198.1:0-73118 GCA_026074375.1 Tanacetum coccineum | reverse complement strand
TTTTTCCTCAATTTTATTTCATTTGCAAATTTATTTTGGGCCAATAGTTATCAAAATGGGTCGTTTGTGAATTGATCATTTGTTGGACTAGCAAATAAATGGGCTGGCCCGGCCCGTATAAATGGGTAATGGGTCGGCCCAATAAGTAATGAAGGCACCGTTGAACTTGTTTTCTCGCGCTCTTTCCACTGGTATGCTCAAGGACTTTTCACGACTTCATCTTGCCTTTGAGTAATAATTAAACTTGATCAAATTGAGCCTCATAATTCCTGTTTTTGCACTGTTTTTAATCCTTTTACCTGTAAGACACAAAAATACCAAACAAACATATTTGCAATATAATAAAGCATATTTTAGCATTTTTAATCCAATTAATAGTGTTTTCCGGGGTACAAAAGATGTGTATTTTAGCACTCAGCAGGTACCGTATACAAGAGTGATGGGAAAATAATGCTTCATAACAAAGCACTCCCAAAGGATTGCTACAAAGTGTCAATTGATAAATCTCTAGTTGATGCAGCATTTATACCAGATGTCATAAGTAACAGTTGCACAACAGTTTTGGATGCAGTAGGTGGTTTTGTTGCATAGCCATAGAATCAAGTTGTTTTGGATTCAAAGGTACATACATGTGTTTTATGAACCTACATATATATAATTCTTCATATTTAATTCAGTGTTTCATACACGCGGCTTTTGTTTCCTGCAGGCAACACCACCAAGTACCATACAAATGATCACTGGTGAGAACAAAACTGCACCTAAAGTACAAACGAAGCGCAAAAATGTTTACGTCTCTAGTGATGCCATGCAAAAGGAAGCTAATAAGAAGAGGAGTCAGAAGGCCTTAGTTTATTGAGAAGTTTAGTATATACGACATTACAATTTTATATTGGTTCAGTTATATACATTCCAGTTTTATTGTATTTGAATTTATTTTGATATATATATTTGATTTTGTTTTGATATATATTGATTTCTTAAATGTGACTAAAAGATGCATATGGTCACACTTGTTAACACTTTTTGGTCATTGTTTGCTTAATTCTTTGTGTGACTAAATATTACAAAAGGCCACACAAACATAAAATTCATGTGGCCATTGGATGATTAATAGTCACACAAAATACACATTTCTTCACTTTAAACACCATATGGTGGGGGGGGGGGTCACACTTATTAACACTTTTGGTCACTTTATGCTTAATTGTATGTGACTAAATACCTAAAAAACATGCTTTGTGTGACTAAATATTACAAAAGGCCACACAAACATAAATTTATTGGCCCATTGGATGATCAATAGTCACACAAAATACACATTTATTCACCTTAAACAGCATATGGTCACACTTATTAACACTTTTGGTCACTTTATGCTTAATTGTATGTGACTAACTACACCCAAAAAACATGCTTTGTGTGACTAAATATTACAAAAGGCCACACAAACATAAAATTCATGTGGCCATTGGATGATCAATAGTCACACAAAATACACATTTCTTCACTTTAAACACCATATGGTCACACTTATTAACACTTTTGGCCACTTTATGCTTAATTGTATGTGACTAAATACCCATAACAAACATGCTTGTGGTGACTAATAAACAAAGGCACACTAACATAAAAATTCATCTGACCATTGATGATCAATAGTCACAAAGAAAATGATATTATAAAAAAAATACACATTTCTTCATTTAAACACCATATGATCACACTTATTAACACTTTAGCCACTTTATGCTTAAATGAAATGACTAAACACCCAAAAGAAAGATGACATGTGGTGACAAACATATACAAATGGCCACACAAACATAATATTCATGTGAGCCAGTGGATGATACAATAGTCACACAAAATACAACATTTCATCACTTTAAACAATAGTCACACAAAATATACATTTCTTCACTTTAAACACCATATGGTCACACTTATTAACACTTTTGGTCACTTTATGCTTAATTGTATGTGACTAAATACCCAAAACAAACATGCTTTGTGTGACTAAATGTTACAAAAGGCCACACAAACATAAATTTTATGTGGCCATTGGATCATCAATAGTCACACAAAATACACATTTATTCACCGTAAACAGCATATGGTCACACTTATTAACACTTTTGGTCACTTTATGCTTAATTGTATGTGACTAACTACACCCAAAAAACATGCTTTGTGTGACTAAATATTACAAAAGGCCACACAAACATAAAATTCATGTGGCCATTGGATGATCAATAGTCACACAAAATACACATTTCTTCAATTTAAACACCATATGGTCACACTTATTAACACTTTTGGCCACTTTATGCTTAATTGTATGTGACTAAACACCCAAAAGAAACATGCCTTGTGTGACTAAATATTACAAATGGCCACACAAACATAAAATTCATGTGGCCATTGGATGATCAATAGTCACACAAAATACACATTTCTTCACTTTAAACACCATATGGTCACACTTATTAACACTTTTGGCTACTTTATGCTTAATTATATGTGACTAAATACCCAAAACAAACATGCTTTGTGTGACTAAATATTACAAAAGGCCACACTAACATAAAATTCATGTGACCATTGGATGATCAATAGTCACACAAAATACACATTTCTTCACTTTAAACAGCATATGGTCACACTTATTAACACTTTTGGTCACTTTATGCTTAGTTGTATGTGACTAAATACCCAAAATAAACATGCTTTGTGTGACTAAATATTACAAAAGGCCACACAAACATAAAATTCATGTGGCCATTGGATGATCAATAGTCACACAAAATACACATTTCTTCACTTTAAACACCATATGGTCACACTTATTAACACTTTTGGTTACTTTATGCTTAATTATATGTGACTAAATACCCAAAACAAACATGCTTTGTGTGACTAAATATTACAAAAGGCCACACTAACATAAAATTCATGTGACCATTGGATGATCAATAGTCACACAAAATACACATTTCTTCAATTTAAACACCATATGGTCACACTTATTAACACTTTTGGCCACTTTATGCTTAATTGTATGTGACTAAACACCCAAAAGAAACATGCTTTGTGTGACTAAATATTACAAATGGCCACACAAACATAAAATTCATGTGGCCATTGGATGAACATTAGTCACACATAATACACATTTCTTCTATTTAAACACCATATGGTCACACTTATTAACACTTTTGGTCTCTTTATGCTTAGTTGTATGTGACTAAATACCCAAAAAAAACATGCTTTGTGTGGCTAAATATTACAAAAGGTCACACAAACTTCAAATTCATGTGGCCATTGGATGATCAATAGTCACACAAAATACACATTTCTTCAATTTAAACACCATATGGTCACACTTATTAACACTTTTGGTCACTTTATGCCTAGTTGTATGTGACTAAATACCCAAAACAAACATGCTTTGTGTGGCTAAATATTACAAAAGGTCACACAAACATAAAATTCATGTGGCCATTGGATGAACAATAGTCACACAAAATACACATTTCTTTACTTTAAACACCATATGGTCACACATATTAACACTTTTGGCCACTCTATGTTTAATTGTATGTGACTAAATATACAAAAAAACATGCTTTGTTGGTTGTACATTGTTTACGGTCACTAAATTGTACCTATTTAGTCACACACAAAATGTGGATACGGACACTAAGGCTTTCTTATGTGTGACTAACTCGAATGCGTGACCGTAGGTGACCTACGGCCGCACGACCTTTTGTCACACACGAAACTTTTTGCGTGTGTGACTATATGTATATAGTCACACATTTTTGGTGTGACCAATACCACTTTTTGTACTAGTGTTTTTCTTGATTAAGTCGAGAAGGATATGGAATATTTGGCTTAGGTAAATTCTTTGGAACATCGGGTTCCGGAATGGGAGTGGTTTTAGGCAAAGTCTTTGGAACATCGGGTTCCAGAATAGAAATGGGGGTAACCGGAGGTGGGATTTGAGCGGTACTTCCTTGGAAATTAGATTGCTCCTTATCCGTTGTCTCCTCGGTTTCTTGTTCCACTACCTTTTTAGGAGAAGGATTAGTAGGAATCGAGGGTCCCTCGTAAGCAACACCACTTCGAGTAGTGATCGCTTTCATCTCACCCTTCGGGTTTGGAATGGTATTACTCGAAAGAGTACCCGAAGTTGAGGCTTGGTTTTGAAACAATCCACATATCATGTTTTGCAAATTATTTTGAAAGGTAGTTTGTTGATTCATCATGACGGCTTGTTGAGATTTTATTGTGTTTTGAATTTCATTCTTAAGGTCTCCTTTCAACGAGTTGATTTGATTTTGCATGTTTCTCATAATTTGATCGTTATTTCTCTTGTAACTCGAAAAATCATTTAAAAACTCTTATTGAACTTGATTATTAGGAACTTGAAAAGGTTGGTTTTGAAATCCTTGGTTTTGAAAATTCAAAGCATGATTATTTTGAGCTTGAAAACCTTGATTACCATGAAAATTATTTCGATTAAAATTATTCCCTTGACCTTGATTTTGATTAAACCTATTTTGACCATTGTTTTACACGGGAGCAAAACCGGGTGGTGCCATTTGGTTTCTAACACGGTTTGGAGGGGCAACTTGATTGTAAGTACCCGTAGTCGCACAAATACTAGCTTGATTGTTATTAGTAGTCGGACAATTATACCAAGAATGGGAACCACCACAAGTAACGCAAGTTTCCTCAACCGCTTTAATCAAAGCGGGAGTGACAACTTTCTTAGAAACAATCTCGACTAAGGTCGAAAGTTGATCCACAAGCTTATCAATTCTCTCATCCATCTTACTAACACTTTCCCTAGAAGTCGTATTCATCCTAGAAGCATTTGGTTTGTTTCATAAATAACACACTTTTGATTTGTTTTCAATTATATTCAAAGCCTCTCTAGTCGTCTTACTTAACAGATTTCCACCCGTCGTGGCATTTAAGGAGTCTTGATCGTTGTCGTTTAAACCATTATAGAAAGTATCTATCTGGGTTAACTATGTAAATCCATGGTGGGGACAAGCTCTAAGCATTTCCTTAAATCGTTCCCACGCTTCACTAAAAGACTCATAGAATTTTTGGGTAAATCGAGAGATTTTATTCTTTAAGTGAGTCGTTTTTTAGGGAGGGAAAAATTGATTCACAAATTTAGTAACGAGATCCTCCCAAGTCAAGATTGAATTAGGAAGTTCTTTCTCGTACCAAGTTTTAGCAGCCCCCTCGAGTGAATATGGAAACATCATTAGCTTAATCACATCGTTTGGCACATTCCTAAATCGTAGAGTCGAGGTAATCCTTTTAAAACTATTAATATGAGCATGAGGATTTTCGTTCTATAAACCGTGAAACGGGTTTGCTTGAACTAATTGTAACAAATTCGTTTTAATTCCAAAATGATCCGCATTAAATTTCGGTAAAACGATAGCTTCTCCATACCCTTTCGTGGGTGCACGGGGTAGCTTTTCCATTGTACGTTCCGCCATTGGTGCAACGATAGTACGAAGCTCGGGTTCGACTATGTTTGGAGTACGTCCTTTATTTTGACGTCTTGGAATGGTGATGTTTGAATTATTTAGAAAATTAGAATTTCTAGTGCGCATGCACTAAACAAAATGAAATGATAAAAGAAAAAGAGAAAAGAAAATATATTTGTTTACCGAATAATCAACAAACTTATGGTAACTCTCTTAAGTAAAATAAATTTTACAAAAGAGGTGCGTCTTTTTCGTAAGTGACACAAACGGTAAAAAAAATTTAATCTTAGGTTCGGGAACTTATTGATGGATAATATTTCAATTGAAAGTATTATTTGTTGGTGTTCTTTTATCAACTTGGTAAAAATTTATATATTTTTTATAAATTCACAAAAAAAAATCGAAAAATCCAGAAGAGAAAATATTTTTGTACTTTTCTTATTTATTAATCTTCTACTAATACTATAAAAAAGAAAATATTTTTTTACTTTTTATATTTAAATTTTTTTTTTGAATTTTTGATTTTCTTAAAAGCGTAACTTTCAAAGACGAAAGGTTCTCCAGATCACGATCGACAAACTGCAAATGAAGGAAGCTTAATCACAAATCCCCGGCAGCGGCGCCAAAAACTTGGTGTTTATATTTTAATACGTATAATAATATAGGAGCGATGAAAATTCCCAAGTTACCCTTAAGGAAAATTCACACTAAAATATAATACACGTTTTTACCGGTAAGTGATTATCAGGTCGTTTTCCTAAAGATTTATGAAATTGAGACCTCATTTGTTATTTGTACAATGACTTGAATTGGTTCAAATATGATTGATTTCTAAAATCCTAATAGTAAGCAAATAAAGGCACAATTAAATCTAACTATGATAAAGGAAAATAAGCAAGAACACTAAAATTAAGCTCTAAATGCTTTTCTAAACTTTTTCTAATCCTAAATAACTATTTAAAAAGAAAATGCTAAGGAAATTATAAAACGAGAATGGTTTAAGCTTAAAAATGAAGAAAACAAGAACGGTGATCAAATCCCGTTCTTTAAAAAGTGAACTTTCACAATATTAACCCTACGGAAGTAAATTTCAACCTAAACCTAGAATATGATAAAAGAAAATTTTATAAAAAAGAAAATTATTTTTTTGATTATTTTTCTATTTTTTATGAATTTTTAAAGTATTTAATAAAGAAAAATGATTAAAAATAGAAAAACTAACTCTAAAAATCTGGAAAAATTACTAAAAGTGTAAAATTAAAAGACTAATTTTATAAAAATAAGCTAGAAGAAAAAGCCCTAAACATCCTATGTTAAGCGACGGCTTAATAAAAGAAAAAGGAAATGAAAACGTGTTTAAGAAATAAATGTGGAAAGAAGTGTTTGAAAAAGACCCAAGGGCACGATGGATAGTGTGTGTGTTTGTGGGACTAGTGTGTGTGAAGCAAGAGGACACAGGTTCGAATCCTGCCTCTTGCTTTTTGCTATTTTTTTTATTTTTCAAAAAATTTTAAACAAAGTATTTAAACAGATGGAAATAAGCAAACTTAATAAAGACAACTTTTTCTGAAATCACTAAAATAAACTAAAAAATGACTTAATAATTGACAGAAAACACTAAACTAATTATTTTGGACTTTTTATAAAACTTAAAGGACTCAAAAGCTGCAATAAGCTAAAACCTAAGTGAAATAAGTTAATGCTACCCTTCCACTACACTAATGAGCAAATTTGAGCAAGTAATAAGCACAAAGAACAAGCAAAAAACTGAGACAGGCAAATAAGCATTATGCACAAAACTGAGTACCAAACAGAAGATAAGCAAACTTTGAGCTTAATTTTTACTAAGCTAGAAGATCCTTATGATAATCTAGTTTATACCTACTTGAACTATGACCTAAAGGCTATTAGAAACAACTGAGAAAAGACATTTTAAAAATCATTTACTCAAAGAAGAAGCTAATTGAAAAAGGCAATACAGGAAGAAAACAATATTTTTGGATTTTAATTTTTATAAAAATGACAAATAACAATCTTGCAGATCAAAAATAGATAATCCAAACAACTTTTTAAGCTAAGATAAACCCTAATCTAGATAGATTGACCTAAATTCTACTTGTGCACTAAGAATCAAGACCTAATAACAACTATTACCCTCTGATTATTAAGCTAGAAAATGACTGTTTGTCTGTTTTCCTTATCTGATGCAGTGTGCAAGAAAATGACCAAAACTTTTTACTATCAAGTGCAGGCTACAAATCTAGTTTCTAACACCTAAAGTATACTCAATTAAGGGCAAATGAAGTAATATCAACACCTAGAACAGACTTAAGCTTTAAAATGCATTATAAACTAAATTTATGATGGCAGATTCAAATCAACAACTAGCAAAACTAGATTAAACCTAAAAGTAGCCTTAAATCCTATCTTAACAGGCCTAAATATGAAATTAAAAGACACTTTAAAGAACTGAATGGAGTCTAGCAGTACTAACTTAAGTTAGTACTGCTTGACCCAAACACCCCTTTAAGATACTTTGATTCATATTTAGCTATTAAGATAAAGAAATTAAGCTCAAACTCTTATTACCAGATATTAATAAGCTATAATAAGACCTAATAAGCAGATTTTAACTAACTAATAAGCTAGAACAATAAACAACTTCATTATGCTATTATTTTTGGTTTTTATGACAGTTTTAAAACAAATAAGTGCAAACTAAGATCTTAAGCTAACAAGCAAACACATTAAGCATCTAACAACTATATTAATCATCCATAAGCTAATCTAAACAGAAATAAGCTATTATTAAGCAGTAATAAGCTAAAATGCAATTCTAAGCTATAAAATGTAAAGAGAGGACTTACAACTGCCTTTGCACAAAACAAGGCTTATAAATGCTCTTTTGAGCTATCAACAAGCTCCAGCTTATCCTAGGATAAGCTGGTGTGGTCCTGGAAACCCATCCATGTCTGGTTTCCCTTCCTTAATAAGCTTTGGTATATTTGAGAGTGAATTTTGAGAGTTATTAAGCTCATTTAAGCTTTAAGAGCTTAAATGAGTATATAGCTAGCTTGAGTAGTGAACTAAGACAGCTTATGAAGAGCTTATTGAGATTTATCAAACCATATTGCTTATCATTGCACATTAAGTAAAAACAGGATTGAACAAGATTAAAAGTGAAGTGCAAACTTTTATTAATTAAAACAGATTACAAAGCTTTTTAAATGAAAATTACAAAGACCTAAATGACAATAAGCTAGAAAATTACAATAAGCTAAAAGCTAATTTTACACTATTCCTAAATTAAGCTAGATAATCTTTGTGAGTGAGGCAGCCTTGTATTTATAGGGGCTGGAGGATGCTTCTAGGCTTCTTACACGCTCCCCTTGAGCTTTAGATCTCAACCATTCATTTAATCCAATCATTGGATGCCCCTTCTTGACCGTTGGATTAGATTTAGGCACACGGATTGCCAAGCTGGCAATCCCACTCTTTGGGAGTGAGTGTGTTTCTTTAGGCTTGCTTTCAGTGTAAATTTCCATCTTTTGGTGTGTTTCTTTAAGAGCCCGCGTGTCATTCCTTGACCAAATTGACCAATCATAGCTTGTGGTGACGTTTCCTTTTGCTGACATGTAGCATAGCACTCGAATCTTTTAGCCACGTAGTTAATTGAAATTTACCCTTTGTTTTTTATGCAGGGTAAAACGAGAGAGATGATGAATAGTAAAAACAGCTTTTCCCGCGCTCTTTTCTTTTCTTTTTATATCATTGTTTGACCCGGGGGTGTGGGTGTTGACTTGGGCTCGGGTAAAAGGATTGGGCCACGGTTTTATTAAAAAGGAATGGACCGGTTAAATGGTTTTAAGGGTAAATGGTTTATAGTTAGGTAGATAACGACCGTTAGTCTTTATAATAAAAAGACTAACGGTGTTAGGGTTTTAAGGACTTTTTTGTGAGTTTGGTTTAACATTAAGGCTCATTTGGGTATTTTGAGGGTTTTGGTATTTTGTGGGTTGACCATTGTTGACCAAGGGTTGATTTTTGATGACCTTTTGCTGGAAACTTTCGGCTCTTGTGCACTCTATCCGTTCCCGTGTCCGTGTTTGTCCGATTTTGACCGTTTTCTTGTGATTTTTGCAATATCCGTACCTACACATCACAAATGACAAAACAAGCAATATACAAGCATAATTATACACTTTTTCATCATTTTAGGGCTTGTTTTGATGTACAAATGATATGTGATTTCTCACATATCAATGAGCTAACAACAATTAGGATAGGTGTGGGAAGTGCTTCATATTATTCCATGTCAAAATTCAATGTTATTTAATTCCACATCACAAATTCAATGTTGTTTACATTGTGCATGCACTGAAACAATTAGCCACACATATCATTTCTTTCTGGAAATAAAAATACGAATCAATTAACTCAGTTCAAATTCAAAATGTCTATGGCTCTTCTTGTGACCTGGTTTTTCTTGAGATTTGTTGTTGTCATCGGTTATCCGACACTTTAGATACACTCTATATAGTTTGTTAATACAACACATAGAAATTATACATTTACGTTTGACATTTAATAAGACTAAAATTTGTAATACGTGTAAGGACAAGATTCTTCATTCTCGTTCTTTCTTTAAGCTCATTGTATGCTGCAAATTCAAAATAATACTTTGGAAACCCGTCATTCGGTATATTAAAAGTTTGTAAAGCTTCTAAACAATCAAGGACACAGAATGCTTCAAAGTCTGCTAATATTTTTTACTCTCTACACAGCTGAATTTTGATATTTGATATGTCGCACCCTGGTGTTTTAACTGATCAAAATGTTGCCTATCACGGATACCTATATTCGCCTGAATAGCCTTGCCATGTATAAAAAACAGTTGTTTTATATTATAAGTTTCATAAAATCACTAAAAAGCATTGTCGGATTTTTTAACATCTCTTAACACACTAATCAATAACTTATGATCGAAACTTTCAATCAAATAGTATAACAAAAAACCAATATAACATATAAAAAATGTAACAGTCTACTACAGACATGCCTCATTCAGAAAGAGAGTACCAATCGGTCATTGATGTAAAATTAATAAATCACTACACTAAGAGGATGGTTATACCTACATGTCAAGCAACATACAACAAAATCCTGTTGGTATGAGCGTCGACACACTTTTCACTATCCATTTTCGATAGACCCTCGCTTTTATTGTTTTGTTAACATCATTTATTTTTAAATCACCAATGCTGGTAACCGATGCACTCGTAACAATCGTTATCCTGCAACATAACATATAATCATTAAACAATCAACGCAAAGATGCTGCCATATGTATCATTCACAACGCAGTGACAACAAACTATGTATTATGCAAAACCTCAACTCATAAAATGCAAATACAACATTAGCATATTTTCTTCAAATTACATATTCGAATATAACACTAATAAGCAAATTAAAATAGTTACTTGAACACTTGCCACTAACTAAATAAGGCTACTATAAACGTAAAACGATAAACACCAGCTGCTCTTATAAGACAACAGAAAACGAAAAACAACCAAATATCAAAAAGATTGCTTTATCTGCAAAGACTATTCCAAAAGCCCAAAAACAACTTTCACCACCTATCTAATGCCAAAACATGCAAATGCGATAGTGGTATACGTTTATAATCACATCCATAAGCATGCAACAACAAATATCAGAATCCTAATAATTAACATTGCAGAAACATAGTTTAAAACCCAAAAACGAAGCAAAATATTATTATTGCTAACAACATCAGGATTAACCGAACACATGCACATTATCGTCATTCTAAAACAGACTAGGATACGCAGTTTAAAAACAAAAAACAGAGCAAAACCATACATATACACACATCGATAGCCATGCAACAAAAATCAACAATAATTTGCTATCAAGCTCAGTGTTAACCAATACATGCTTGCACATTATCTTCATTCTAAAACATCCTAAAATAAGCAAGCATAACTCGACAAAAAAATAAACTGCATATGTTTAATATGAAGCATGGGCTTTGACGTGAAAACGTTCAATCTTTTAGGTTATAAATCTTCATTTATAGTATATTTAATGTTAGTACATAGGGTGTGTGTGATAATCCTGGATAACTCGCTTATATCGTGTAAAAGTCCACTTTCCGTATAAAGTATTTCGACCCTTATCAATGCCTGGGTTGCACGAAATCTCTATCGAGATAATATAAGGAGTATAGCAATTTATGTTCTAGGCACAAGAATCATAAATCAAGAACAATGAAGGAATTGTATGTGTATTTTTTTGTTATATTTAATAAGACTAATAAATCTATTTATAAAACAGATTCTAAATGACATTTAAGCAGTTAAAGTTGGTTAAAACCAACTTTCACAACTGTTAAGCAGTTAAAGTTGGTTAAAACCAACTTTCACAACTGTTTTTCAACAGTTACACGGCTAGCAGTACTAACTACTTAGTGCTAGCAGTACTAACTACTTAGTACTGCTAGTGGAAAATATAGTAAACCAACTTAGTACTGCCAGCACTTAGTGCTAGCAGTACTAACTACTTAGTACTGCTAGTGGAAAACTAAGTGCTAGCAGTACTAACAACTTAGTACTGCCACTGTAATTTTGTCATGGTCGAAAACATATTAACTCAACGAGTGTGTACTCCACACTTCCCTAACTCGTATCCAAGCTAAGTATGAAATCTCATTAGTCTCTAGTAAATCGTCATTACCTAAATGGCCGTTGATGACACTAAAATCACCAACAAATCCCCCCCATTTTAGTGTAATCCTTGATTTACTAAAACATATATAAAGATATATGCTATTATGTTAAAACAAACATAACGAAACAAACAAATGCATAAATGAAAATGTCTTGCGATTGAATTTTCATCTTAGTATAATACACATTCCAAATATTCGAAAATCGGGGTGTCGTAACGATTGAACCCGTCAATCCATTTGAATACCTGAAGATACTATACACATTTGTTTCTACAACACTCTAAAGTTCATTTACTTGATACTTTACAAGCCATGTGTCCCAATCTATTAATGAACATATATGAAGCCAAGTCCAAGCTTTTTGATGTCACACCCCGCCAAGGCAAAAACGCGAGGCGTAAACAAGAATGGATATCATCACAACACACGGTGTCTCTATAGAGAATACTAAAATGAAAGCTAAAGTAAAGCAAAGACACATAGTGTCATAACAATACCCAAAACCTAACCAAAAATCCAAAAGGCATCTTTATCGATGAAACAAAAGTTCTCGCCAATAGAAAGACATACAACAATTATCTAAATTCAATCAATGTAAAAATTCAAGATAAGAAATAAAAATCTGCATGACATCCTAGGGTCTCTTACTAGCCACTTCTTTCAATCTTATTTCCATCATGCTCACCTGAAAAAGATACTTAAAACGTCAACACAACGGTTAGTGAGAGTCATAGGTTTAAGACTCACATTAAAAACTTTTCAAAACCAGTTACTGTGATTATCAAAACAATAAAGGACAATTATGCTAACAAGCAATCTACATACTGGGTAGGAACGTTACCCCCGATCCATTACAACAACTGGGTAGGAACGTTACCCCCGATCCATTTCAACAACTAGGTAGGAATGTTACCCCCGATCCATATGTCACTTGCGCACCTAAAAGTCTACCAGCTGGAACTTATACTTAGGCCTGGACCACATATCATTGAGTATTATTTTAACCTTTCAGTTGGATCTGATTGAGTAGTAAAGACCACTCCCAACCAAACTAATCACATTACAAACTACTCCAATTGATCACTAAGCCATGGAGCCTTTCCACACAATTCAGTAGGTCTTATTTCAACCCTTCAGTTGGTTTGAGTTGAGTAGTAAAGACCACTCCCAACTAAACTATTCACGAAACAATAACACATAGAAAAATAATCACAGCAACTAAAACAGTTTAACATATAGCATCATTTTTACCCCAATAAAACATAAAAAAGGGGCTATAAAACTCACCTGAAACTTAGCTTCCAAAAAGATCCAATCAAAACTTCATAAAATCTCACGAACAATCTAAACAGTTAAACACATATTAGCTACCACCAATTAGGCATTCAAACCAATATGATGTAACCTTAACTATAATGGATACCTAGGCTATCTATCATAGTCCTATAATTATTTAAAACCTTTACCCATTCTTACATAATTCATTTATACTTAAATGCTACTCTTTAAACTTTCTGATTTTAAGCAGAATTTTACTCTCATTTGCGTGCCCTAAACGCACTACTTAAACACTCCCATAATTCAAACAAAAATTATCCATGCTAAATATATGTCCTATGAACCTCTCATAGCTCTCCTAAAGTCACTAACCTTTTATAAATACCCCTTAGAAATTCATTAATCCAAAGTGTTTAAAATTCTTCCAGAATATGACCTTCTAAAAGTATGACATTAATTACCTAACCTAGACCCCACTATGACATTAGCCAAAATTCTGAGGTCACACACAATATATGATCTAACTTCCACAAGACTTAGAGCCTCTAACTCAGTGTCTAAGTATTTTTAGAAAATCAAAACCAAAACTGAAATTCGTAACTATTTTACACACTGATTTTGTAATGACCATTTGACCCACTTCCCGACCATAAAAGATAACCAATCTAGCTTTAAATTTGCCAATTGTTCCATCAACTTTCATCTTTCTTTTTGAAGATCCATTTGCAACCTAAAGGTTTGCAACCAGCGGGCCGGAGGGTAAATCAGATAGACCCATGTATTATTTTCCATAATAGAACAATTTCATCATCAATTGATTCTTTCCAGAAAAGCAGCATTCACGAGTTTGCACAGAGCTTCATTATAGGTTCTAGGATCGTCCTCAATACTATAGCACTATGAGTATTGTGATCCAACTTGATCTCTGATTCCTCAACTAAATATCAGCTGGAAAATCAGATGAACCATTTGATTTAGCTTTCTTAGTCTTTTCCTCTTCGAGGCTCGGGGTTAGGTCTCATTGGGACATCAACAGATGATCATCCGCTTTGGATTCTTCAAATTTGGTATAATGTCTTTGGTTAGGTATTGAAGAGAACCGATTCTCATCCAAATATGCATCTATTGATTTAATATTGTAGTTTATAGAGAACAGAGTCATTAGGTTCAATAAATAAACTATTATGCTTGGAATGCTCAGCATTATCACAAAGATGCAATCAATCCCTTTTTCACCCCAAAGTTTTCCGTTTCGGGTCCGTAAGCCTTACTACGGCCCTACAACCCCAAACTCGCAGATATGACAAGTTGGGTCGTTTCTTTACCAAAGTTCATACGGGGTAGTTTGTTCCTTTTTTTAGGAACCCTATTTTAACAAATCGCAAGCCGGTTAAACATGGCTTCTCCCCAGAAAACCCCTCAACTCAGACCTGAGTATGATCACATGGGAATTAACCATTTCCTTAAGAGCTCTATTTTTCCTTTCAGCAACACCATTTTATATTTCTCTTGGTTGAGAAGTATTTTGGAAAGAATTCTTACGGGATTATTACTATTGGTATATAAATTTGACTACACCAATCAGCAATAGGTCTTCGGTCCAAGACGTATGCGGTTCTCGCATGCGTCAACAAAGCCAAATTAGAGCTTTCATCACACCAGAGGAAGATAGTCAAGGTGGATGATCATATCGGTGTTGCTATTGCTGGATTAACTGCTGATGGAAGAGTGTTGAGCAGATTCATGAGATCTGAGTCTATTAACTATGCCTATACTTACAAGAGTCCTTTGCCTGTTGGGCGACTTGTTGTTCAGTTGGCTGATAAAGCTTAGGTTATTCTTATCTATTTATACAGTAATTTTTATATCAAATTTTAAGGTTTATTTGTGAGATTAGGTTATGTTATGTATGCATGCTGGCTATGTTTGGTGATGAGGGCGTCCTCCTATTATAAACGCTAACAAAAGAAGTAAGTTTACGTCATCTTACAATTCATATAAGTTTGGCGAAAATAATACTCAGTAGCATTAGCAGATATAGTTATTTAATTATTATCTGTTATTTATATGCATGCATTGTCAGGGTTCATATGTACAACGACTGTATGCTGAACATCTATTGTGGTTAAGTTATTGTTCGTTGCAGCATGCATTTCCACGTTATCTTAGTGGTTGTGTAAGTCTTGTTTGGTACTCACTTTATAAGATATATGCACTGCTCGTTTGAGGTTATAGTTCTATGAATCCATCTGTCCACATCGTTTATGTCTGGCATATGTTGTGTTTCTTAGGTACTAAATACCCTATGTTGATTCTTCTTGAATTGTAATAAACTAATGACTAAATTTATTAAATATTTTATATGACTAATAGGAGTGCTAGATGATTATATAGGCAACTTTTAGGGTTTAGTCGGGAAAGGGGCATTTCAAATGGCCGTGTTAGTTTTCTTACTTTTTTAAAGGAGGGTTATGGTAACATATTATGTGTCCAGTCAGTTAGGTTAAGTCACTGCTTAATCAAGATTTTGTTGCTTGTTGATAGGTCTGTACCCAGGGTTCATCGAAAAGACCTTATGGTGTTGGTTTACTAGTTGCTGGATTAGACGAATCTGGGGCTCATCTCTACTACAACTGCCCTAGTGGAAATTACTTTGAATACCAAGCTTTTGCTATTGGCTCCCGCTCATAAGCCGCAAAAACTTACTTGCAGCACAAGTTTGAAAACTTCACAAGTTCTTCACGTGATGATCTCATCAAGGACGCTCTATTTGCCATAAGAGAAACCTTACAAGGCGAAAAGCTCTCTAGCTCTGTATGCACTGTCTCTGTCGTTGGTGTAGGTGAATCGTTTACTGTATTGGATCAAGCCACTGTACAAGCATTGATCAATGAGCTTGAGTTCGCCGGAGAAGAAGCTCCTGCAAATGAGGTTTGATAGTGAGGTTCATGGTTATGTTGTTGTTGGCGAAGAAGTGGCACCTATGGATATTTGAGGATCGCAGGTGTTTGTTTTGGTTTTATTTGTAGTTTTTTTTGTTTTGAATTATTTGTCTCTTTTAAACTATGTTTATAATTATAAACTTATCCGATTGGAGTTATTAATCTGGTTAAAGGGCACCACTTATGTTATGTGAAAGTATTTCATTTGTAAAGAGCTATATGTATCAGCTTAATGGAAAGATGCCTTTCATAACCTATTAAGTTGATGTTCCATTAAGATATCCGTTGCAATATGGCATTGCAACTAGTGAGAAATTCAGCGTCTTTGTAGGTAACTTGGTTATTATGTACCCACAAAGATAACAGGTGGGATTAGATTCCTTTGATTTTTTAAGCTCGTTGTGAACCATCCCCTCTTAGAACAATTTTGTCAGATACTCTTTAAGGATTGTGTGTTTTAGCAAAACTTCTGAACACTTTAAATGATCATAGCTTGAGATACAACTAAGAACAACCACAAAAAGGTGTTTTGTGATTGAGGATAAGAGTAGGACATCCGTTTCTAAGATAGGTGTCAATGTGTCAGTAGTAATGCACTCTCTGACCCATAACTTGAGAAGAAGTTGCGCAAGAAAACAGAGCGCTCTAGCTTTCTCAGGAATATTGCTAGGATTTTGTATCTCGGGTATAAAACTGAGTGTTGTGTGCAAATTCTGAAAAAAAGGTTTTTGAGCTCAGAAAATGCAGTCAGCTAAAATAAATTAAGAATGAACATGATGGTTAGCAGTTCAATTAGCTAAAAGGCAGTTAGCTAAAATAAACTAATTAAGAATGAACATGATGGGTAGGAATGTGTCGATATAGCTGACTACGTTCTAGTTGTAAGATTTAAACAACCAACAAGGTTGCAACAGTGGTGATGTTCAGATGACACTTTTTTTATAAGATATCCTCCAACTATGCTAATGCATGAGATACGAGGATGATCATTTTTTTATGTAAACTTTTATAAGACATCCTCCAACTTATATAAGACATTCTCGTCTTTATTTATTTATGGTTATAGTAGTTTTAATATCACTTAGATATGAGGATGATAATGAGGAATAGTTCTTTTGTACAGTTGGAAAACTTAAAGTAATTTTTGTTAGGGATAATTCCAAAAGTGGCCCAAAATCCAAACCCAAAATGCAACCCTAAGCTCAGGAACATCTTTTTCCAAAACTGACCCAAAAGTACAATAGTTGCCTCAAAAGTACAACAGTTGTCCCAAAAAGTACACCAAGTTGCCCTAAAAATGTGTACTTTTTTGCCACGTGTCAAATTCTGCACGCGAGTTGCCCAGTAGCCAAGTTGCCTAGGGTCAGTTTTGGAAAAAGATGCTTCTGGGTTTAGGGTTGCATTTTGGGTTTAGATTTTGGGCCACTTTTGGAATTATCCCTTTTTGTTATTGTATATATGGAACACTTATCAAAGTAAGTTTATTTTATGTTTCCTTTCTCGAAATGCATATAAATGCTGTAACACTTCAGGTGCATGAACCAGTAACCCAGATGTAGTGATTCCAGTGAGAAGCTTGATTGTATGTGTCGTATACTTACAATGGATATATAGTCGCTAGCTATAACATGCAAGCTAATCGGCTATTGATATTAATCTTTGAGTTAATTAGTAAGACTTGACAATTCTTTTAGGAATTATAAATGATGATGTAATCTTGCTTTTATTTTAGTATTAGGATGGATCATAGGATCATACACCTCTGTTTTCTATTTATTTTACTTTATAAAAGCTCTTTTATTACATTTACAGAACTTGGATAACTAATATAGAAATACGCTACTTGGTTGGATCGATTGGTATAGCAATACTTGTATATTGATATCCTAATGTTTTGATCCTCGTCCTAGCTTTAGCTTCTCTGTGAGTAATAAAATATTCTGTTTAAAAGAATACATAAAAGCAAGTAACAACTGCCCACATGATATGGATAGGAATTGGGGATACGACAAAATCTAGCTTCGTAAAGTTTGGGTGAGCCAAGACTAGCCAAGGAATATCCTGACTCGATTCAAACTTCTCAAAATTCAAGATTCAACTTGTGCGCATAAACCCATTAAATGAAAAGCAATAATGAAGACATTATATGCATCATAAAAAAATTATACAAGAAAGCGACATCAGCTTATCCTTACTTAAAGCATCATATCATAACCCCAATATCCGACCAAAAATAATTTTGTACAATCTTAGAATGTTGCGCTGATGATGTTTCAGGTGTCGTGGTAAATTTGTATTTCACCGGTAATGGTTTGGACTTCCACCTGAAGTAACGGGTGGTGCTGGTGCATTTTCATTAAATGGTGAAGGAGCAATGTCATCATTTGGTGGTGGAGCATCTGTCAAAACTGGTGGGGCTGCAGGCCGCAGTGAATCAATATGTGAGTAGCAGTGTCCATATTTGTGGTGTAGCACCTATCAAAACGGTGGGGCTGCAGGTGCCGTGATCAAATGATGGTGAGGACTAGAATGCTGTGGTGGATATCTGCCTGGTAAGACGTTGGATCTCAACTTCATTCTTATTCACAATGAACCAGGCTTCCCACAAATAAAATACCGAATTCCTGAAACCGTTAGTGAAAATGTAGTTAGGGAAGAATCACTAGTTGATATCGGGCCAATTGTTATGCAAGAATCGTAGTTGTCCTTGGTCACTTCTAATACCTCGTGGGAACCACCATACGTAAAAACTGCAAGAACAAAACATCAAGTTTGTTTATCAGGTCTTTGGATATGTATTTTATAGAACTGATCATCTGATAATGTATAACTAGAATCAAAATGATCAAATTTTTGAATTTTTGAATGTTAAATACATCATATTTTTTGTACAAAGATAAGTAGATTACCTAAATTATCGCCTACTGTAGATGTTTCAGCCTTAGCCCAGGATTCGAGGTCAGTTGATGTGTCCCATCCTGCTCTTTAGACTCCGACATTGGATCCACGCCACTGCCAATTGTAAAGAGCATTTGTAGCAACGATCTCATGAGATAATAGGCATCATTGCACGGCCATCTATGTGTTTTATTGGTCAATATTTTTGAGTTTTATGACCCGGATTGATATGAGCTGAGTTATTTTATATAGATATGTTATAAATTGGTAGGGTTTGTGATGACCTGATAATCTTACTAGAATCGTGTTGATTACTTTCCGTATAAAGTATGTTGACCCCTAGAGATCGTTTGGGATTCCACGAAATCCTTATCGGGATAATTTTAGAAGAGAACACTTTGTATTCTAGGCACCAGATTACAAAGCAAGAACAATAAAGGAATTGTATGTGTTTTTCGTATCTGTAAATGAGGCTAATAAATCTCTCTAAAAACATATTCTAGATGACAGTTTTGATGCAGTTAAAGTTGGTTGAAACCAACTCACATAACTGTTTTTTAGCAGTCACAATGGTTGGGGGAAATAAGCGGGACCCCAGCAAGGGGCTCTGCCTTTTGACCCCGCAAAGGGCGCTGCCCCTTGACCGTGTAAAGGGGCACAGCCCCCTTGACCCCTGCATTTTTGTCATGGTCGAAAACATATTAGCCCAACGAGTGTGCACTCCACACTTCCCTAACTCGTATCCAAGCCGAATATGAAATCTCATTAGCCTGTAGTAAATCGTCATTACCTAAATGGTCGTCGATGACACTAAAATCACCAACAAATCCCCCCCATTTTAGTGTAATCCTTGATTTACTAAAACATATAAAAAGATATATGCAATACGTTAAAACAAACAAATGCATAAATGAAAATGTCTTGCGATTGAATTTTCATCTTAGTATAATACACATTCTAAATATTCAAAAATCGAGGTGTCACAACGATTGAACCCGTCAATCCATTTGAATACCTGAATTTGCACATAGGTGGTTCTTTTAGTCTTACACCTGAATTTGCAATTTTTCAAAAGAATCATTAAGAAGGTAAACTTCAACCTAACCATCACTTGCAGGTCTGAACACATACCTCGGGAAGATAAATACACGTGTTCCAATCTTTAGCTATAAGCTTTCCACATTAAATTCAGCTTCTAACGTCGTATTAGAAGGGAATTGGGTATCTCATAGATAGTAGATTTAGATGACTTGTATCCCATCCCTATCACGACTTATTCACTAAGTACCTACGAGACCCTCGACTAGTGTCCTGCGAAATTCTTTTGAGACCGAACACCCTCCCCTACTCAATAGAAATCACACCATTCATAATTAATTCCCTATCATACTTGCCTACACCTAATGGGTCTAACTTCCCATTATATATTTGACTATATGCCTTAGCCATTGTGGGAGCACTATCACATCAGATAATAGTGTGCTATTGGTTTGGCGCAGATTAGAATCTCATGTATCGAATTTCTTACCATTCTGCTTCTTTACCAGCACAGCCAATGCTCCAAACTCAGATTCCATAGTAGAACAAGTGAATGCATGTTTGCTTCTGGAAGCCCATAAATCACCTCCCGCAAGCAGGAACACCCATCCAACTCGTAGAGAAGAATCCTTCAAAATGATTTATCCAGCTAGCTTCCGAATAACCGTCTAACAACGAAGGATTTCCCTTATATGATAAACCTTACTTCTAATACCCTTAAGGACTGAATACCCTTGTTATTCTTGCCATTTTGTCTACTATGGTTACTAGGAAAACCTACCAATCTATCATCTGCTTAAGCAAATCATGTCCTAGGGCTAGTCTTAACATCATCAAGCATCCAATAGCTCTTAATATTCGAGCCTTATCCACAGGTTTACCTGTATTTGGCTTAAACTTTTATACTGGATCTATGTGAGTACTCACCAGAGAACAATCTTCACGATTAAACTTCTTGATATTTTCCAATGTAGTTAGAATTGTGTGATGATAATCCCTATTTCACGTTTATCTAATACCAAGAATAACGTCTGCTTCTCCCATATCTTTCATTGAGAACTTTGATGACAAAAACTTCTTAGTTTTAGCTACGTTGATTTCGGCCCATGTGCCAAAATCAACATGTCATCAACATATAAACAAATTATAACGCCTTCACCGGAGCTATTAAATTTGCTATATACATACTTGTCGGATTGGTTTAAAAGAAAGCCACTAGATAGTACAACCTCATCAAACTTTTGATGCTACTATTTAGGTGCTTGTTTTAGCCCATATAACGACTTAACTAGCTTACACACCTTATGCTCATTACCCGGCATAACAAATCTTTCCAGTTGCTTCATATACATCTCTTCATCCAAATCACCATTTAAAAATGCTGTTTGACCATCCATTTAATAGATCACTAGATTGTGAATAGTCTGCTAGAGCTAACAACAATCTAATAGTAGTGATACGAGAAACTGGTGCATAGGTATCGAAGTAATGATCTTCTCCTTGTCCTAAAGCCTTGGATTACCAATCGAGCTTTGAAGTTGTCAATTGTTCCATTGACTTTCATCTTCCTTTTTGAAGATCCATTTGCAACCTAAAGTTTGCAACCAGGGGGGATATACAGATAGAACCCATGTATTATTTTCTATATAGAACCTATGTCATTCATCTATTTGCTTCTTCCAGAAATCAGAATGCTCGAGATTGCATAGCGTCATTATAGTTCGAGCGATCCTCCTCAATACTATAACAGAAGAATATGTGATCTACTTGATCTCGTGATCCTAAACTAAGTATACTAAATTCAGACTATATATTTAGCTTCCAACTCTTTTACCTTTACGAGGTTCAGGTTCTCACTGGTACATCATCAAATGCTTCATCCCTTTGAATTCATCTGAATTTGGTATACTATCCTTTGGTCTAGTGTATGAGAGAAACGATTCTCTCAAATATGCATTCTCGACTTTATAATTGAGTTATTAACTTTTATAAGACATACTCCAACTTATATAAGACATTCTCGTCTTTATTTATTTATGGTTATAGTAGTTTTAATATCACTTAGATATGAGGATGATAATGAGGAATAGTTCTTTTGTACAGTTGGAAAACTTAATGTAATTTTTGTTAGGGATAATTCCAAAAGTGGCCCAAAATCCAAACCCAAAATGCAACCCTAAGCCCAGGAACATCTTTTTCCAAAACTGACCCTAAACTACAACAGTTGCCCCAAAAGTACAACAGTAGTCCCCAAAAGTACACCAAGTTGCCCTAAAAATGTGTACTTTTTTGCCACGTGTCAAATTCTGCACGCGAGTTGCCAGTAGCCAAGTTGCCCGGGGTCAGTTTTGGAAAAAGATGCTTCTGGGCTTAGGGTTGCATTTTGGGTTTAGATTTTGGGCCACTTTTGGAATTATCCCTTTTGTTATTGTATAGATGGAACACTGATCAAAGTAAGTTTATTTTATGTTTGCTTTCTCGAAATGCATATAAATGCTATAACACCTCAGGTGCATGAACCAGTAACCCAGATGTAGTGATTCCAGTGAGAAGCTTGATTGTCTGTGTCGTATACTTACAATGGATATATAGTCGCTAGCTATAACATGCAAGCTAATCGGCTATTGATATTAATCTTTGAGTTAATTAGTAAGACTTGACAATTCTTTTAGGAATTGTAAATGATGATGTACAATTCATTTAGGAATTGTAAATGATGTAATCTTGCTTTTATTTTAGTATTAGGATGGATCATAGGATCATACATCTTTATTTTCTATTTATTTTACTTTATAAAAGCTCTTTTATTACATTTACAGGAACTTGGATAACTAGATATAGAAAACGCTTACTTAGTTGGATCGATTGGTATAGCAATCCTTGTGATATTTATATCCTAATTGTATTTGATCTCTTCCTAGCTTAGCTTCTTTGTGAGTAATAAAAATGCTGTTAAAAAGAATACATATAAAGCAAGTAACAAGCTTCCCACATGATAAGGGATATGAATTGGGATACGACAAAATCTAGCTTCTTAGAAGGTTTGGTGAGCCAAGACCTAGCCAGGAATATCATGACTCGATTCAAACTTCCAAATTCAACATTCAACTTGTGCTCAAAACCATTAAATGAAGATGCAATAATAAAGACAGTATGATGCATCATAAAAAAATTATACAAGAAATCGACATCAGTCAACCATTAGCTTAAAGCATCATATCATAAGGAACCCAAATCCAACCATAGAAACAATTTTCACAATCTTAAATGTTGCAGCTGATGATGGTTCAGGTGTCGGTGGTAGATTTGTAGTTTCACCGGTATTGTTTGGACTTCCACCTAAAGTAACGGGTGGTGCTGGTGCATTTTCATTAAATGGTGAAGGAGCAATGTCATCATTTGGTGGTGGAGCATCTGTCGAAACTGGTGGGGCTGCAGGCGCAGGTGAATCAGATGTGGTGGAGTAGCAGTGTCATCATTTGGTGGTGGAGCATCTATCAAAACTGGTGGGGCTGCAGGTGCCGGTGAATCAAATGATGGTGGAGGACTAGTGAATGCTGGTGGTGGAGTAGCTGCTGGTATAGTTTGGATCTCAACTTTCATTCCTTGTTCACAATGACCAGCTGTCCCACAAATAAAATACCGAATTCCTAAAACCGTTAGTGAAAATGTAGTTGGGGAAGAATCACTAGTTGATATCGGGCCACTTGTTATGCAAGAATCGTAGTTGTCCTTGGTCACTTCTAATACCTCGTGGGAACCACCATACGTAAAAACTGCAAGAACAAAACATCAAGTTTGTTTATCAGGTCTTTGGATATGTATTTTATAGAACTGATCATCTGATAATGTATAACTAGAATCAAAATGATCAAATTTTTAAATGTTAAATACATCATATTTTTTGTACAAAGATAAGTAGATTACCTAAATTATCGCCTACTGTAAATGTTTCAGCCTTAGCCCAGGATTCGAGGTCAGTTGATGTGTCCCATCCTCCGCTTGGACTTTCGACATTGTGATCCACGACCACTGCCAATTGAAAGAGCATCGTTGTACAAGCCATCAAGATTATAGTCATCATTGCACAGGCCATCAATGTGTTTTATTGGTCGAAATTTTGAGTTTTATGACCGGATTGATATGAGCTGAGTAATGTTTATATAGATGATGTTAGAAATTGGTAGGGTTTGTGATGATCCTGGATATCTTACTAGAATCGTGTTGAGTTTACTTTCCGTATAAAGTATTTCGACCCTATAGATGCATGGGTTGCACGAAATCCTTATCGGGATAATTCTAGAAGAGAACACTTTGTATTCTAGGCACCAGATTACAAAGCAAGAACAATAAAGGAATTGTATGTGTTTTTCGTATCTGTAAATGAGGCTAATAAATCTGTTTAAAAATAGATTCTAGATGACAGTTTTGATGCAGTTAAAGTTGGTTGAAACCAACTCACACAACTGTTTTTCAACAGTCACAATGGTTGAGGAATATAAGCGGGACCCAGCAAGGGACTCTGCCCCTTGACCCCGCAAGGGGGCGCAGCCCCTTTGACCCTTGCATTTTTGTCATGGTCTCAAACATATTAGTCCAACGAGTGTGCACTCCACAGTTTCCTAACTCGTATCCGAGCCGAATATGAAATCTTATTAGTCTCTAGTAAATCGTCTTTACCTAAATGGTCGTCGATAACACTAAAATCACCAACAAATACCCCTATTTTAGTGTAATCCTTGATTTACTAAAACATATAAAAAGATATATGCAATACGTTAAAACAAACAAACGAAACAAACAAATGCATAAATAAAAATGTCTTGCGATTGAATTTTCATCTTAGTATAATACACATTCCAAATATTCAAAAATCAGGGTGTCGCAACGATTGAACCCGTCAATCCATTTGAATACCTGAAGATACTATACACATAAGTTTCTACAACACTCTAATGTTCGTTACTTGACACTATTACAAGCCATGTGTCCCAATCCATTAATGAACATACAAGAAGCCAAGTCCAAGCTTCTTGAAGCGGCAAAACTTCATGTTCACATAGGTGATTCTTTTAGTCTTGCACCTGCATTTGCAATTTTTCAAAAGAATCATTAAGAAGGTAAACTTCAACCTAACCATCACTTGCAGGTCTGAACACATACCTCGGGAAGATAAATACACGTGTTCCAATCTCTAGCTATAAGCTTTCCACATTGAATTCAGCTTCTAACGTCGTATTAGAAGGGAATTGGGTATCTCATAGATAGTAGATTTATATGGACTTTAATCCCATCCCTATCACTGACTTATTCACTAAGTCCCTAGCGAGACCCTTCGTCAAGTGGTCTGCTAAATTCTTTTGCGACCGAACAAACTCAATAGAAATCACACCATTCATGATTAACTCCCTAATCATACTATGCCTAACACCTAAGTGTCTAGACTTCCCATTATATATTTGACTATAAGCCTTAGCCATTGTGGGAGCACTATCACATCGGATAGATATTGGTGCTATTGGTTTCGGCCATATTAGAATCTCATGTATCAAGTTTCTTAGCCATTCTGCTTCTTTACCAGCAGCAGCCAATGCTACAAACTCAGATAGTAGAACCAGTGATGCATGTTTGCTTCTTGGAAGCCTATGAAATGGCACTTCCCGCAAGCAGGAACACCCATCCACTCGTAGAAGATGAATCTTCAACATGATTTATCCAGCTAGCATCCGAATAACCTTTTAACACCTAAGGATATCCCATATATGATAAACCATAATTCATAGTACCCTTTAAGTACTTGAATACCCTTGTTATTGCTTGCCAATGTTGTCTACTAGGGTTACTAGTAAACCTGCTCAATCTACCAACTGCATAAGCAATATCAGGTCTAGTGCTAGTCATAGCATACATCAAGCATCCAATAACTCTTGAATATTCGAGTTGATCCACAGGTTTACCTGTATTTGGCTTAAGCTTTTCTACCGGATCCATGGGAGTACTCACCGGAGAACAATCTTCACGATTAAACTTCTTGAGTATTTTCTCAATGTAGTGAGATTGTGTGATGACAATCCCCTAATTTTTACGTTTTATCTTAATACCAAGAATAACGTCTGCTTCTCCCATATCTTTCATTGAGAACTTTGATGATAAAAACTTCTTAGTTTTATCAACTTGATTTCGGTCAGTGCCAAAAATCAACATGTCATCAACATATAGACAAATTATAACACCTTCACCAGAGCTATTAAATTTGCTATATACACACTTGTCGGATTGGTTTAAAAGAAAACCACTAGACAGTACAACCTCATCAAACTTTTGATGCCACTGTTTAGGTGCTTGTTTTAGCCCATACAACGACTTAACTAGCTTACACACCTTATGCTCATTACCCGGCATAACAAATCCTTCCGGTTGCTTCATATACACCTCTTCATCCAAATCACCATTTAAAAATGTTGTTTTGACATCCATTTGATGGATCACTAGATTGTGAATAGCTTTTATAGCTAACAACAATCTAATAGTAGTGATACGAGCAACTGGTGCATAGGTATCGAAGTAATCGATCCCTTCCTTTTGTCTAAAGCCTTGGATTACCAATCGAGCTTTGAATTTGTCAATTGTTCCATTGACTTTCATCTTTCTTTTGAAGATCCATTTGCAACCTAAAGGTTTTTAACCAGGGGGTAAATCGAATAGAACCCATGTATTATTTTTCATAATAGAACCAATCTCATCATCAATTGCTTCTTTCCAGAAAGCAGAATCTCGATATTGCATAGCTTCATTATAGGTTCTAGGATCCTCCTCAATACTATAACAGTAAGAGTATTGTGATCCAACTTGATCTCTTGATCTCTCAACTAAGTATAGCTGAAAATCATAACCATACGATTTAGCTTTCTGAACTCTTTTACCTTTACGAGGTTTAGGAATCTCACTTGGTACATCATCAGAATGATCATCCCATTTGAGATTCATCCGAATTTGGTATAATATCCTTTGGTCTAGGTATTGAAGAGAAACGATTCTCATCAAATATTGCATCTCTCGACTCTATAATTGAGTTAATAGAAACCGAGTCATTAGGTTCAATAACATAAAACCTATATGCCTTGGAATGCTCAGCATATCCAACAAAGATGCAATCAATACCCTTTTCACCCAAACTTTTTCTTTTCGGGTCCGGAAACCTAACAATGGCCCTACAACCCCAAACTCGTAAAAATGACAAGTTAGGTCGTTTCTTATACCAAAATTCATATGGGGTAGTCTTGTTCCTTTTATTTGGAACCCTATTCAATAAATAGCAAGCCATTAACATGGCTTCTCCCCAGAACCCCTCACTTAAACCCGGGTAAGATAACATGGAATTATTTCCTTAAGAGCTTTATTTTTCCTTTTAGCCACACCATTTTGTTGTGGTGTATAAGGAGCTGTAGTTTCATGAATGATTCCTACAAATTGAAAAAATACAAGATCATAATATTCACCACATCTATATGTGCGTAAGGTTTTAATTAAGTCATTTTGTTGCAATTCAACTTCTGTTTTATAAATTCTAAATTTATCAAGGGCTTCATCTTTTGCATGTAGCAAGTAAACATAGCAAAACCTAGAGGCATAATCTATAAAAGTTATCACATAATTTTTATTACCTAAAGATGGTGTTGCATGAAAATCGCACAAATCACTATGTATCAATTCAAGTATGACAGATTTCATTGTTATACTTTTAAATTGTTTCCTAGTGATTTTTGTTAACATACAAGTAGTACATTTATCCGGATTTTTATCAATAGCAGGTATCAATTCATCTTTAGACATTTCAAGCATTCTTTTATAGTGTACATGTCTTAAACGAGCATGCCATAATAAGGAATTAACAACAGTAGAAGAAGAAGACATATATACAGAATCCGAATCATCAAGAACTTTATTCAAGTTCAACATAAACATACCATTGTTATAATAACCAAATCCTACAAATACACCACACTTCGATAAGATATACTTATCGGATTCATAAACCTGCTTATATCCACAGTTATCTAATACAGGACCAGAAATCAAATTCTTACGAAGTTTTGGAACATACAAAACATTAAACAAAGTAAATAGATTTTCCCGAACTAAATTCCAGCACTACACTTCCTTTTCCATAAACAGGAGGGAAATGATCATCACCCATGTAAAGTACAGATCTGTCCTCCCCCGGTTCATATGTCTTAAACCAGCAACGATCTTTACAAACATGAGTTGTAGCACCAGAATTAATCCACCACGCAATTGCATCAACCTGCACATAAAATGCTTCAGAAATTAGTGAAACAAAATATTTAATAAATCTGATCCAAACAGGCACTAAATTCTGACCTTGGTCTTGGGAATGATCCTTAGACCCTTTTCCCGAACCACCAGCATTTGCGTTCTTATTACCATTGCGGCAATCCCTCTTGAAGTGACCAGTCTTACCACACTTCCAACATTCCAACTTAGGTTTCTTGTTGGAACCCGAACCACTACCGTGTTCTTTGAAATCACGTTTCTTTCCTTTATTTTGTTTGTTGTTCTTATTTTTACCCTCTTCTGCCATGGTCACAGAAGGTCCAACAACTTTTTTACCCTTTCCCTTGTCACTGTCTTGCGCCCTTAGAGACTCCTCTAAACGTAAGTGACTACCAAGTTGGACCAATGACAAATCGTCTTTACCATGTTTCAAAGTATGTTTGAAATCCTTCCAGGAAGGAGGCAACTTATCAATTATACTTGAAACAGAAATGGATTCATCCATTTTCAAGCCATGTTGTGTGTATTGTCCAAGGATCCTAAGGAGTTCATTGTACTGTTCCATGACCGGTCTAGAATCGACCATCTTGTAATTGTTAAAATTACTAACAAGGAATTTCTTACTAGAAGAATCCTCTGCCATGTACTTGGATTCAAGTGAATCCCACAACTCCTTAGCCGATTCAACATTCGTATATACATCAAAAAGAGAATCAGACATACCGTTCAATATATGACCCCTGCATATGTAGTCATCATTCTCCCACTTTGCCCTTATCCTTATCGCTTCCACTGTTGCATCTTCCAACAATTCCGGCATCGGTGTAGTCAACACATAAACCACCTTCAACGTTGTCAACAAGAAATGCATCTTCTTCTGCCATCGCCTAAAGTCATGCCCCTCAAACTTATCTAGTTTTTTAAAATTCGTAGTCATCTCCTTCACCGTATTTTCAGCCATGATCACAACAAATACTTTGTACGTTTGTTAGAAATTGGTAGGGTTTGTGATGATCCTCGATATCTTACTAGAATCGTGTTGAGTTCACTTTTCGTATAAAGTATTTCGACCCTATAGATGTCTGGGTTGCACGAAATCCTTATCGGGATAATTCTAGAAGAGAACACTTTGTATTATAGGCACCAGATTACAAAGCAAGAACAATAAAGGAATTGTATGTGTTTTTCGTATCTGTAAATGAGGCTAATAAATCTGTTTAAAAACAGATTCTAGATGACAGTTTTGATGCAGTTAAAGTTGGTTGAAACCAACTCTCACAACTGGTTTTCAACAGTCACAATGGTTGGGGAAAATAAGCGGGACCCCAGCAAGGGGCTCTGCCTTTTGACCCCGCAAGGGGGCGCAACCCCCTTGACCCCTGCATTTTTGTCATGGTCGAAAACATATTAGCCCAACGAGTGTGCACTCCACACTTCCCTAACTCGTATCCGAGCCGAATATGAAATCTCATTAGTCTCTAGTAAATCGTCATTACCTAAATGGCCGTCGATGACACTAAAATCACCAACAGATGAAGCCGTAATTAGTTTATGTGCTCAACTTGTACATAAACATGTATTGATTCCACAGTTGTGATCACCATTTTGATATTGGAATTGATTTGGTAAATATAATGGAGGTGAGGTTGTTAACTTTTTGAACATATCAGCAGGCAAAGATTGGATCTTATCGTATTTATATTTAAATTAGTTTTATGAATGTTGTTGTTTTAGTGGATATGAGGTTTAATAATATGTACATTTGCATGTTTGGGTCTTTTTTTAGGACAAGACTTTACAAATATGATCAGGCAAACTAAGAAATATACACAAGACTTTACAAATATGATCAGGCAAACTAAGAAATATACACACGGCGGTATGTGTTTGTGGTCGTGGACTCGTTGTTACCGTCCATGGTTTAGGATGGTGGTGCAAGTGTTTCGTGTCATCACTACCAATGGTTCAGGTCGGTGGTTGAACGGTTTTCAATTCGTACGCTATGATAGTTTGTAGTTTCAGAGTTGTCGTTTTTGGGTTTTGTTTTATAAAGGTTGTCTTAGGCAGGGTCAAAGGTCAGGAAATTTCGGCTTGAGGGTGCATGGTTCTACAAACATAAGTAATCTCGTTGTCATGCGTCCCTAGACCTATTGTCTATTTTGTGTCGACACGTGCTCAACACCACATATTCGGGTCATGAATGTTTGGCTCTTATGGAATTAATTTCGGTGGGGGTGGTTGGATCTTCAAGAATCCCAGCGGAAATGTTTAAATAGATATACCCTGATCTTTCCATTAAAAAAAAAAAAATAAAAAAAAAGGGGGGGGGGGGGGGTAAATCCCCCACCGGGATATAACTTTGGTGCACCAAACAAAGCCTACATAGTACATTTTATCAAACTCAAAATAGTAAATTTCATTAATTTCCAATGGCTTAAGCTTAGGTTAGGAAAGTGATTGGCAACAAGGTATCTAGGACTTCATGATGTATGTTATCTCAGTGATCGACCAGACTTTATTTAGCGTAGGACACAACAAAATGCTAAAAATCATACTTTGTGGGAATTTTTTATACATAGAACTAATGAAGGTACTTAATTGCATGAACGAAGACAACATAATGCATCTTACGAAAATTTTACGCTGAATTTATCCAATAAAACATTAGCTTGTATCATCATAAGGAACCCAAGACCCACCGTAGAAACAACAGTCGTTATCTTTACAGTTGCAGTTGATCCTGGTTTTAGTGATTCCTTTGTTGGTTTTTCAGAAGCTGTTGTGATCGTTTTAATCTCAACTTTCATTCGTTGAATATCACAATGACCAAGTGTCCCACATATGAAATACCGGCTTCCTGCATCTGTTAGTTTAATGGTAGTTGGGGAAGCCCGGTTAGTCGATATTGGGAAACTTGTTGAGCAAGAATTGTAGCTGCCCTTGGTCACTTCTAACACGTCGTGGGAAATACCATATTTGAAAAATGCAAGAACAAAACATCAAGTTTGTTTCTGTGGTCTTTGGAGCTTTGGATATGTATTTTATAAAACTGATCATCTGATATTGTATAATTAGAATCAAAATGATCAAATTTTTGAATGTTACATACATCATATTTTTTGTACAAAGATAAGTAGATTACCTAAATTATCACCTATTATAAATGTTTCAGCGTCAGCCCAGGGTTGGAGGTCAGTTGATGTGTCCCATCCTCCACTTGGCCTTCCGACAATGTGATCTAAGGCTAACGCCAACTGAAAGAGCATCGTTGTAGAAACAATGCTCGTCAGGGTTTCGTCATCATTGCACAGGCCATCAATGTGTTCTATTGGTCGAAAAGTTGAGTTTAGCGAGAGGATATGATATGAGTTTTGAGTTAAAGAACATCACATATTTATATACATGCAGATGTTATTAATTTACGTGTTTAATTATATACATGAACATGTATTGATTCCACAGTTGTGATCACCATTCTGATATTGGAATTGACTTGGTAGATTCTTTATTTGTGTTCGTATACTAACTATCTCACATTATATAAATTACAAATATATCTCACCGGACTTGAACCAAATAGTTGTGAAGCATTTTCACACGCATGAGATACCACCGGGCTACAAGTCATTTAGTTAGAGGTAAACATCATATATTGTCGTATTTATACATTTGTATAAATGAAGTAATAAACATATAATCTGTTGATACTATTCAAAGGACCAATAATTTCGATTGTATATGTGATTTCAAGTTAATGGAATTGAGACATTAATTTAAGCATAATAACTTTTTTTTTTTTTTTGTCATTTATATGAATTCACTTTCTAAATATTCATACGACGTACATTTTAAATTATTAAATCTAATTTCAAAACCCATTCTATGATCGAGCAGTGCGTGAATGTTGGTCGTTTACATGACTTTGATTTAAGCCATGATGTTCTGTTTTACGTGCTTCCAATTATGCTTATGATAGTTGACCTTTTCTTCTTCATTTTTTAAAATTTGTTCTAAGTTTAATAAGTTTATTTTCTATTTGTGCTTTCTTTCTTTCTTATTATCCAAATGCTACATCCATAAAATGTTTACAAATTTTTTTCACATCTACAAATGAATATCATTTTCATCAATCATATCTTTTACTTTTAAATTCTCATTTTTCTATAAATGCATGCCATATCCTTTTATCGAAATGCTTATAAATGCGACACACTAGTTACAACTTGGTGAACCCGATATACTGATCTCAATAATAAGTGACGCAAATCAAAGTACGTACTGTTGTTGACAAACTGAGCCAAAACATACGATTATCATGGCTCGATTCTAACTTCCAAAATCGACATTCAACTAGTGCTTACACCGATTATGGTTTTATTTTAGTATATGGATAGATCATACGGAGTAGTATATATCATAATGGTCACCGGTATAGTTTTGTTATTTATTTGTAAAAGCTTTTTTATTACATTAATTTAAAGCAACTTGTAACATTTAGATCCTAACTGTATTTTCTTCCTAGCTTAGCCTCTTGCAGGTTCTTTGTAGTATATATAAATGCTGTTAAAAAGAATTCATATAAAGCAAATAACAAGCTGTCCACATGTTTATTGACAAATTCTGGCTTCTCACAAGGTTTGGTGAGCCAAAACCTAGCTAGGATGATCGTGACTCGATTTCAACTTGTGCTCAAAACAGTTGAATGAAGATGCATAAATTTGAGACATAAAGCTAATGAAGATACATAAATGAAGACAATATGATGCATCACAAAAAAATTATAGGAAATTGACATCATTAAACCATTAGCTTAAATCATCATAAGGAACCCAAATCCTACCATAGAAACAATTGTCATAATCTTAAATGTTGCAGCTGATGATGGTTCTGGCGTCAGGGGTGGATTTTTAGTTTCACCAGTATTGTTTGGACTCCCACCTGAAATAACGGGTGGTGCTGGTGCACTTTCATCAAATGGTGGAGGAGCATTGTCATCATATGGTGGAGGAGCATCTGTCGAAACTGGTGGGGCTGCAGGTACCGGTGAATCAGATGATTGTGGAGGAGTAGCTGCTGGTATAGTTTGGATCTCAATTTTCATTCCTTGATCACAATGACCAGCTGTCCCACAAATGAAATAACGGACTCCTGAATCGGTTAGTGCAATTGTAGTTGGGGAAGGACCGCTAGTCGATATTGGGCTACTTGTTGAGCAAATATCGTAGTTGTCCTTGGTCACTTCTAATACGTTGTGGGAACCATCATATGTGAAAACTGCAAGAACAAAACATCAAGTTTGTTTGAAAGGGTCTCGGTCTGGAGCTTTGGATATGTAATTTATTAAACTGGTCATTTGATATTATATAATTATATTCAAAAATAATCAAATTTTTGAATGTCTAACAAATTTAGAAGTTTAGTACAAAGATAAATAGATTACCTAAATTATCGCCTACTGTAAATGTTTCAGCCGAAGCCCAGGATACGATGTCAGTTGCTGTGTCCCATCCTCCGTTTGGCCTTCCGACATTGTGATCCACGGCCAATGCCAATTGAAAGAACATCGTTGTAGCAACGATGCTCATCAGGATTATAGTCATCATTGCACGGGCCATCAATGTGTTCTATTGGTCGAAATTTTGAGTTTTATTAGAGGATTGATATGAGCTGTGTAATGAGTTGTATATAATCACATATTTATATAGATGAAGATGTTATTAGTTTATGTGCTCAACTTGTACATAAACATGTATTGATTCCACAGTTGTGATCACCATTTTGATATTGGAATTGATTTGGCAAATATAATGGAAGGTGGGGGTTGTTGACTTTTTGAACATATCAGCAGGTACAGACTGGATCTTATCTTATTTATATTTAAATTAGTTTTATGAATGTTGTTGTTTTAGTGGATGGTTGTGTTTGTGGCTTCAGCTTCTACAAGATAAACGCCCTAGACATACGCAAATTCTCATTTTGGACAATTTAGATATCGCCACCAAAAAATACGAGCTACATGAAGCTCAAAAAAGAGAAAAGATGTTGGCAGATCAAGATAGAAAGATGGAGCAACTTAAGGACCAAAGAAGTCTTTTGCCTTTGACACTCGGAGAAAGGTACATCTTTCATTAAAATCATCACGAAAAATGGTTGTTTGCCTTTTATATTTTTAATTGAAGCTATACAAAAACTGCATCAAGTAGCTCAAACCTGGGAAGAACTGCTCTCGTGACAAATAGGTTTGCTATCAAAACTAGATTATTACTCAAGTGAAGTTAGAAGATCATGAAATATTTTATCAAAAACTATTTAGCCAATAAGATCAGGTCACAGTTTCTCCAACCTGCAGAGCAATAACCGAATGGATCCACATAACAAACAGGAATCAAATTATTACCTCAATTCGGATATCCACGGCTCTGTGAAATAATGATACCAAATCGTAATTTCTATAACCTATGACCAACACCCCAACCAACGCGTAACAAATATCTTGCATATCAATATTCCACAAGGTGCTCAGTAAGAATGAAACCAATAAAGATAACAGCAGCTTACATAAACTGGTGAAATTGTGACAATGAAACCAATATATTTAGTTCTACAGACAAAGTAGATTATCTAACTCCACAGACAACCCCGCTGTTTACCTAATCCTCCTTCTCTTCTCCATCCAGTCCATGTTCTCCGCCATCCCTTTGAGAATGAAGTCACGCTTTTCTTTCATGCTTTCAAACCTCACAAACATATTTGCAGACCAGGGGGATTGAGTGAGATGAGATTCAGCAAATTCAACATGTCCTGTTTTACCAATTCAAAAAGCTCATCTTGTATCAAATCCTCCATATCCTGTGGTAAACGGGAATCGGCTGATTGTGCCGCTCTTTTGACAGATGAACTGCTGCTTTGGGGGCTCTCTGGGACGGTTTCTTCATCTTCTGCAACCACAACTACTTGCGTAAGCTCCCAACTTGAGAAATACTCCTGATGTTGGAATATCTCATCAAGTATCGGACCGTATCGGTCAATGATCATCGCCATCTGCCCATTAGCATGGATAGGATCCTGCAAACCACAAAATATATATGAAATCAAACTGGTTTAAAAACAAATGCAACACTTCACACGAAAAAAGAAAAAAAAAACCACCTGGAGGTTATATCTCTCAGATTTTAAGTAGAAATCTCGGATCTTCTTGGCATACAATTCACACCTGCTGCCAGTCCAATTCATTTGAGATTCGCGGTTTAATTTTGCAGCAAATTTCATCCAGAACTCCTCTTGGTCATAAGGTAATCCAATGGTCGTGTCCTCACCCTTGCAAACACTTGCTAAAAGGTCAAGAAAAGTGCCACATAATTCCATCTACACATTACAATAAAGATATTCAACACAGACATACAAAATAGAAGAGCATTTGTGAATATCAATCAAAAAAAATTTCCCTCAATATATATAAGTTACGTACGCTTCTACTTCTAAGTGGCTCACTTTTTTCTTTCTTTCTTGTGGTGGTAACTCTTTTAGTTTGCTTCCTCTATAAAAAGGAAAAACAAAAGAAAAAGGATATTAATAACATTATAAAACCAATGTACTATGCGGGTGTTTGGGAGTGCGTTTGTAAGCGGATTATTTGCTAATTGTGATTCGAAAACAGCATAATCAAACCCAAAGACTATATTTCGAGATCATGTTTTGATACATCTCATTATCTGATATCAAAACACATAATCTGTTTTCAATAAGCAAACCCAAACACCCCCTAAATCTATAAATTTTTTTGTGTTGTTGTGGGAAGATGTATAACACAAAAAGAGAGATTAGGGGGTGTTTGGCATTACAGATGCTAAGGTAAAGGCTTTGGTTAGAGAAGTCTCAGACCACTGCCCTATCATGCTATGCGACAGATTTTGGTCCAAAGAGCTTTAAGCTTTTCGACCACTGGATGTTGAATGATGATTTTAGTAATGTTGTTGAAACTTCTTAGAGTGGTGAAGTAAATGGTGGGTCAGCGGATAGAATCTTAAAAAACAAACTAAAGAAATTAAAGGAGGATATTAAAAACTGGTGTCGAGCTCAATCAATCGAAAGCGATCGTATTAAGAATGACATTCAACTTCGGCTGTTAGAATGGGATGCCAAAGCTGAAGCCGGTTCGCTGTCCTCACATGATTGTTTGAAACGGGAAGAAGACCTTATGGACATGTACAGTTCGGAGTTATTCCATTCACCTATTTAGGCCTACCTGTTGGAATTTCTATCGGAGGAAGGCTTACTCTTGTGAAATACTTATCCATTTTTAGCAGTGTTGTAAATATCGGTCTTGGCTATCGCTCACCGATACAATATTTCACTTATCGGTCATAAATATCGGTTTTGATGAATCACAACTATCAACTTCTTCGTTAGTAAATGGGGAACACGCACATTTAAAAAGAAATTTACATATACAGGTGATGCTAGTACTCATTTAGGGGTGTGATTTGAATATTTAGGGGTGTCAAGATTTTGATTTGATGGATATCTGTTTCTGTGATAAAGTATTAACATACAATTTATGACACAAAGAAAAAAAAAGATATTTACTGTATATGTGATTTGATCTTCCTCAATATGAGTACAAAGAAACAAAGAATAAGAAAAAAATAAAAGGTTATGTGAAGCTTACAGGGAAAGTTTAAAAACTTAAAGGCGCCACATCTAAAAATTGTGAACAATTTTTGGCAGCTTACAAGTCACAAAATATTTTTGTTAGTTTTACGAGCCACATCTAAAAATCAGACCAGCATTCCAACTAGTTTTGTTATGAAAAAGGGATAAATTTTTATTTACTACAAAAGATATCTCATCTGCATTTATAAACCACAAATAGATGATAAAATAGAAACATAAAAGTTAGTGGGGATGATCGTCTTATGATAATTACAGTGGCGGATCCAGGATCTTGGTATATAGGGGGTAAAAAAAATTCTTTAAAAACCGTAGTTTTTTAGTAGCGTTTTAGCACTTTTTGGCAGCTTTTAACAGCGTTTTAGCAGTTTTTAACAGTTTTTTAGCAGCTTTTAGCAATTTTTTAGCATTTTTTAGCAGCTTTTCAATAGCTTTTTGATATTTAAGCAGTCGTATCGGGGGCAATTTGAGATTTGGGATGGGGGCAAGCTAAAAATAAAGTCATAAAAATACAATTTTTGCACTAAAAAAAAATCGCCAGTTTATCGAGGGCACCGGCCCCCTACCTTGTACATCCCTCCGCCCCTAATAATGATCCGTCACCTTCACGCCTTGAGGAATAATTCAATAGTATGCAAAGATAGATGGTGGTGGTGAAAGTTTTATTCTTGTGTATCAAGATGTAATAAAATACATTGAAAATGTGTTCGTAATAAGTATGCGCTACAAAATTGAGTTATGGAATTACTAAGCCCGAATCCTATACAGCCTCGTGTTTCCCTAGTAATCATGGCAAAGATATGAATAGCCAACTGTTTATGAATTATAAGCAAGTAGACTAAAATCAAACAAGTTATGTAAAAGCAAGTTATGTGACATGAACCCTAAGTCAACAACAACAACCATTGTCTTTTTTATGTACATTTGCATGTTTTGGGTCTATTTTTAGGACAAGACTTTACTAATATGAGTAGGCAAACTAAGAAATATACAACACGGCGGTCGATGTTTGTGGTCATGGACTCGTTCTTACCGTCCATGGTTTAGGATGCTGGTGCAAGTGTTTCGTGTCATCACTACCAATGGTCAGGTTGGTGGTTGAACGGTTTTCAATTCATAGGCTATGATAGTTTGTCGTATCAGAGTTGTCATTTTTGGAGTTTGTTTTACAAAGGTTGTCTTAGGCAGGGTCAAAGGTCATGAAATTTCGGCTTGAGGGTGGTTCTACAAACATAGGTAATCTCTTTGTCATGCGTCCCTATACTGTGTGTCTTCGTGCCACTATTCGGGTATGAATGTGTGGCCGGAATTATTTGGTCTTAAATCCTAGCGGGTTTTGTATTGTTAGGCTCATGGCCGGTATTTCATGACCCGTTTTGATACTTTAATTTCCAACGGTGATTGCCGTTAAGTGGTGTGTGTTTCGTTGGTTTTGGGTGATAGCGTTCTCTCCTTTTTATGTTTGATTTATTAGAGTTGTAACTTCGAGAGATTGTTGTAGTTCTAGCTAGGGTCGCTTAGGCTAAGCTTAAATTCCAAAGTTGGAATTTCTAGCTTCTTGCTAGTTTGATTAGGATCGGTTCATGTAAGTTTGGGCATGCAAGTTCATGTAAGAAACCTTAAGCAAAATGTGTGAGAGTTGTGCTTATTTCTTTCATCTGTGAGAGTTGTGCTTATTTCTTTCATCTGCAATACACATATAAAAAGTTACATAATTTGTTTTCTGGGGTTCATTTGTTAACATTAATATCAATTATTGAGTTTTTATTCTTCATATATAGACCATATATAATTCTTTTTGCCAATAATTTCATCACCAATATGTGGTTTCGTTTTATCCCTGTGTTAAACTTTAGTGCACAAAATAAAGCCTACATAGTACATTTTATTAAAGTCAACATAGTAAATTTCATTAATTCTCAATGGCTTAAGCTTAAAGTTAGGGAAGTAATTGGCAACAAGGTATCTAGGACTTCACGATGTATGTTATCTCAGTGACCAGACTTTTATTTAGCGTAGGACACAACAAAATGCTAAAAATCATACTTTGTGGGAATTTTTGATACATAGAACTAATCAAGGTACTTGCATGAATGAAGACAACATAATGAATCATAAGAAAATTGTACGCGGAATATATCCAATAAAACGTTAGCTTATATCATCATAAGGAACCCAAATCCCACCATAGAAACAACGCTCATTATCTTTACTGTTGCAGCTGATCCTGGTTTTGGATATTCCTCTGTAGCTGGAGGTGCTGGTGAATCGCCTGATGATGGAGGAGTGTTGCCGGTTGTTGGTGGTCCAGAAGCTGCTGCGACCGTTTTAATCTCAACTTTCATTCCTTGACTACAATGACCAGCTGTCCCACAAATGAAATACCGACTTCCTGCATCTGTTAGTGCAATGGTAGTTGGGGAAGGACCATTAGTCGATATTGGGCTACTTGTTGAGCAAGAATCGTAGTTGTCCTTGGTCACTTCTAATACGTCATGGGAACCACCATATGTGAAAACTGCAAGAAGAAAACATCAAGTTTGTTTATGAGGTCTTTAGAGCTTTGGATATGTACTTAATAGAACTGATCATCTGATATTGCATAACCAGAATCAAAATGATCAAATTTTTGAATGTTAAATACGTTAGATCTGTTGTAAAAAGATCGATAAGTAGATTACCTAAATTGTCGCCTACTGTAAATGTAGCCTTAGCCCAGGATTCCAAGTCAGTTGATGTGTCCCATCCTCCACCTGGCCTTCCGACGTTGTGATCCACGGCTAACGCCAATTGAAAGAGTATCGTTGTAGCAACGATGCTCATCAGGATTTTCGTCATCATTGCACGGGCCATCAATGTGTTCTATTGGTCGAAAAGTTGAGTTTAGTGAGAGGAAGAACATGACATATTTATATACCTGCAGATGGTATTATTTTAAGTGTTTAATTATTACATGAACATGTATTGATTCCACAGTTGTGCTCACCATTCTGATATTGGATTTGATTTGATAAAGGGATGGTAGAGTTGCTGACTTTTTAAACAGTATAAATTAGTTGCACATTTTTTTTATTTGTCAATCTCACGTTATATACATCACAAATATATCTCACATGTATGAGATACAAACCATTTGGTTAGATGTAAACATAACGGTCCCGAGATTAACCCGGTGAGGCCGCGTATATCTGAGTTGAAAGATTTGTCCTCCCCGAATAACCCGAATCGGAAAAACCCAAAAAAATAAAAATACATTTGTAGTAATAAAGTAATACAAACATATAATGTGTTCATACTATTCTGAGTAAATTGCAAAAATGGTACTTATGGTATAGTCAAATTGCATGTTTCGTCCATTTGATTTGAAAAGTGTAAGCACCTCCGTATGAGGAAACTTTGGGTTCGTTGTTGTCCTTAGTCAAACTAAAATGACTAAAATACCCTTGATCAAACTGAAACTTAAAGAAGGGAGCCGAAGAGTATTTTAGTCCTTTCAATTTCACCAAGGACGAAAACGGACTCAAAGTTTCCCCACAGGAGGTTACTTGCACTTTTTGAACCATACGGACACAATTTTTACAATTAACTCTACTATTCAGGAGACCAATAATTTCGATTGTATATGTGATTTCAAGTTTATAGGAATTAAGAGATTTAAGGAATAAACTTTTTTGTTATTTATATGAATTCACTTTCTATATACGACGTACAATTTGAATAGTTAAATCTAATTTTTTTTTTTTTGTTGTTGAAATAGTTAAATCTAATTTCAAAACCCATTCTATGATCGTGCGTGAATGTTGGTTGTTTACATGACTTAGATTTAAGCCATGATGTTCTGTTTTACGTGCTTCCAATTATGCTTATGATAGTTGACCTTTTCTTCTTCATTTTTTTAAATTTGTTCTAAGTTTAATAAGTTTATTTTCTTTTTAAAAAAAAAAGTATATTTTCTATTTGTGTTGTTTTTAACCCGATCTACTGATGTGAATAGTAAGTGAGAAGAATCAAAGTACTGTTCTTGACAAAATGAGTCAAAAGCTAAAGATTATCATGGCTCGATTCTAACTTCCGAAATCAACATTCAAGTGGTGCTTAAACCCAAAGACGGAAAATTAAGGTTTTTTTAACAAAATCAACACTACAAGACAAAAATTCATTGGTGTCTCGGGACACCCGTTGGTTCCGTCCCTGCTTAAACCGATTATGGTTTAGACAACATAGCTTACCAAGTGTGTTTTAAGCACACGTGAATAGAAAACAACCAGTAAATTCGACACTGTATTGAAATTGCCCTTTTTTGGGAATCAGTTCGACAACCTCAAGACTCAAGTCAAGTCCAGAATGGCTGAATGCATTAGATAAAGATTGGGCTTCTCTCAATAATTATCTCTTTTAAAGCCCACTTCCATAAAGTTATCAGATTTTCATATTAGATACTTGGGCTATACCTAAAGCCCATAGTCATTTCTTGAGGTTTATATATATTCCTTAGGAGAAACAAGCATGTTTACCCGCGCGTTGCTGCGGGACGTTAATTTTTCGCGCATAGTTGCGGGTTTAATTGTTTTTTTCTATTTTTTTTTATTTTGTGCGGGTTTATTTTTTCGGGCTTATGTTTAATAGTGGTTTTTTTTATATGGGCTTATGTGTTAGGCCTCATGGCGCGGGTATTTTTTGATCTAAATAAGTCAGTACTTTTGTAATTTTCTTTTTTTATTTTGTGCCGAGTATTTTTTTTTATATTGCGTATTTATAAAAAAAAGTGGCCATATTACTGTAGCATGACGTAAAAAACGACGTCGTATCACTTTTGTGCCGAACAAATTTTTTTTTTAATATTATTTTGTGCGGGTTTATTTTTTTGGTCTTATGTTTAATAGTGGTTTTTTTTATATAAGTCAGTACTTTTGTAATTTTCTTTTTTTTATTTTGTGTCGAGTATTTTTTTTGTATTGCGTATTTAAAAAAAAAAATTAAACTCACTTATTGTGTACAACATGATATCAATAGTTAAATTTAAACAACATAAACCTCAACATGCACGTCACCTAAACAAAATTAAATCTTCCATCCAACAAAAATCTTTTATAAAATTTAAATCGATGTTAATACATAATGAATTTTTTTACGTAAAAACTAAAATTTTAAACACGGGCAAATTTTTATATGTTCGTATACTAAACTAAGATTTTAAAAAATGATTCATGTATAAAACACCACCGAGACTTTTAACTAGTAACTATGTAAAATGAAAATCTATTCCCAAGTTATTAGCTAGATCATTATAGAAATAACAGAGGTACGGTGGAAACGAGTTGACCCGAGCCTGTCAAAGCTCGAGCTAGGCTTGATTAAGTTTTATAAAACTCGAGTTCGAGCTCGGCTCGGTTTGAGTCTTATTTCTTAAGCTCGAGCTCGGCTCGTGGTATGTTATACAAGCTCGGGCTCGACACGAGCTCGACTCGTTTATACTTTAGCAATGTAATAATAAAGATGGGGCTCGGGTTCGGTTCAGAATATATTTATTTTGAGCTCATTAATAAGTTTCTTATGAGCTCGTTAATAAGCTCGCATATAACACAAATGCATAAAGTTTTATTTATGTTTAATACTTGAAATATCTTAGTGTCGTTTAGGCTTGTTTAGGCTCGCGAGCCCAATCGAGTTTTGTATATAAAGCTCGGGCTCGATCTCAATTAATAAGTTAGCTGCAACCTAAGCTCGGGCTTGAGCTCGTTTAGGCTCGACTCGTTCGAGCTATTTACCAATCTGATCAAGCTTTTTACGAACATTTTGGCACATTTACCGATTCAATCCCGAGCTTTTTCCCTAAAGTACTATTTTTAGTTTTCACACTACTAGATGTCAACATTTATATAAAATTCGGTTCCTACTTTTGAGTACAATGTTTGTGGATCAAAAGTAAATGGTGTTTTATCTTCAAAGTATTGATTGTAACTTGTAAGGGCAAAAGGTAGGTTGCTGGTAGTAAATTTATGTGTATTAGACAAACAGTTACTCCCTCTGTCCTATTTTTATTGTCTACGTTTTCTTTTTGGAATGTCTCAATTTAATTGTCCACTACTAAAAATAGATAGGGAAGTTTGATCAAGTTTACTATATTACCCTTGTTTGAAATTAATATTACAAACTTTAAAGAATACTTTAATTAATTAACTAAGGGTAAAACTGTCATTCTGTCAAAAAGTAAGAAAAAGAAAGCAGTAATAAATGCACTTTTTTTAAATTGTGTGTTTTTTGTCGGGAGACAATAATTTTGGGACGGAGGGAGTACAATAAATGTGTACAAAACTTTCTATTTATAACATGAACAGTTTATACATTGTTGGGTGAAATAGATAGAACAAACCTTGGCTTACATCAATTTTATCTCTCAACTACTTATTATTATACAATGTATTTATTGATTGTAACATGTCGTTTAACTATGACTATTTTTTACGTATCAATTTCTTCGTTCTTGACTTATTGTCAACTTTAATGTCGTCTTCTTAATGCTTGACGTATCCAATGTTCTCAAACATATTGGGTACATGTGGCCTTAAACTATGCATCATGTATAAAAAATAATGTACTAATCGATTTAGACTTTTTGACTTTTCCAATAAGAAGTGATCCAATTTGTACGTGATTGCCGGAAAATGAGAATAGCGTCTAAACATAAGGTCAAACCATTGACAATTGCATAACCTTATGTTATGTCACATAGGCTTATTTTTAGCATGGTTTTTAAGACCAAATCGGACACCAAACCGGTTTTTTTCTCGGTTGAACCTGTGTTTTTCGGGTTTTCTAGTTCAACCGCACGGTCTGGTTTCTGGTTCAACCGGTTGAACAGGCCGGTGATTTTTAGATGAAACGGGATAAAGTATTTTTCTTTTACAGACTTCTGTTAACATGTGATCAATGAACATATGTTAAATTTTAATTAATAAACAGAAAGTTCCTTATTTAGTTAAAATGTTTTACATATCAACATAGACCAACATATGTTTAGCAAATCTTTTTACTAAGAATGAAATAGATGTTAGATGGCAATACAAATGACAAAAGGATAATAATCAAAAAAGCAATACATAAATTATTTTAGCATTTTCGATATTATTACCAATTCACTCAAACTCTTCTTGTTACATACTACGATGTCATTACTTCGGCCTAATTACCGTCCTCCATTGTCTATGCTTCATTTCCTAAACTCATAATCGACTCTTGATTCATGTATCTTCTAAATAAATATGTTGTAATTTAATCGTCATTTGATGGGGTGCTATTTACACAGGAACGTCGATCACATAGCTTGCACAACTTTATAATGGATGCTACATTGCTACTGATGCATTTGAATCAGTTCATCTTCATGACATTCCCTTACGCCGATTTCCAACTTTTCACGTTTTGATGATGGCAAGACGTCGCAACATTGTCGTCTAGGTGCCTGCATCTGTTTCAACAAAAAATACAAAGACTATAAGAACTTTTATGATAACAGTGGTTTATACTTTAGTGGTAGTTCATAAGTAAAGTTGCTTACTTGTTTAATGCTAAGATCTAATTTATGAGCACGAACTTTTATCATTTCAATTCTCCTTGGAGATCCAAGATCTGCTGTGCAATTCGACTTTTCCATTATTTTGTAAATGCTTATAGTCTCATCTCCTTCAAGATACGTCTTGTTCATATGAAACACGACTGGTCTTTTACAAGGATCTCTATTGTGTTCCCTCATGTCAAAACTAAACAATGAGTTCAACAAGTTACCTTTCTTCCACGGTTTAAATGAAGCAGGGACACGAAGCACGTCTGGCAAAAGCACATGGCCATTAAAGACTTCAATTGCATATCCCCACGAGACTGAAATTGTCCAAGAAAACCAACGGTCATAGCAAACCGTTTGTTGTAAGATCCTCTGAGAATCTAATTTTGCGGCATTGTATAAATGGCGCATAGCATTTCTATTTGTCATATTTGGAAAAATCGGGTCCAGATAATCGGTGTGGTGAAGAGACACCAATGGTGCCAATGGGTGTACCGCCAGTACTCCAAATGGATCTCCGGTCATATCCATCTAGTTAAGTTTTAAACATATTACAAATAACGTTATCAGAAACTTCAAAAGCAAGATTTCAAACATCACAGTGTGTAAGGTAAGATTATTGCGAGGAAGCAAGCACAATGGCACAAGATGTCTAAAACTTTAAATGTTTAGTTCGATTAGCTACATTGTTTGACAAACTTAATTTTGATTATAGTTTTGTGTAATCATCAAAAGTATTCAAATTTGAAAAGTGTAAAAGTAATAGAAACTGATTTTTAAACTATCTCTAACTCCATTTATGGATTATTAAATTATGTTAGACTCATAATAATCCCTTTTTAAAGCACATTATTAAGCACTCCCTAAGTAAAGTTAAAACATAAATGTAGTCTATAAGTTACCAAAGGATTTGACTCGGTCATAAAGATAGATTAATGTTCGTCAAACTGAAGCTTATACATGTGATCAATGTCAACTGAACAAGTATGACCATGTGCAACTATTGCTATAGTTACAAGATTTGTCAATAAACCGACCTAAGGTTCTTTTAATACACATGACTAATCACAAGAATTTCGATTCCACGAAAAAACACTCTATTTACTAGTAAAACACTTAAACTTAAACGCCTTGAAAAGATTAGTAATCTGTAAACTAAAATCAGAAGTTGATGTGTCGATGCATTGAACTCTATACGGATACTCTTAAAAAGCTTATATAAAAACAACATCGCAAGGTCGTCTAGTTATCAAAGTTATTTCAATTATGTCAATTTTGATTGTAATATACGTTAGCAATCCATAGCTCGATAAAAAAAGCAGAGGATATGAATGTGGGAGAGAAAGTTTACCTGATGAAAACCGGCTTCTCTAGTAATACCAACACCAAGTTCAGCCAAACACGACGAAATCCTTCCATCACTTCCATACAAATGTGGATATCTTTCCAAACACGAATCCAATACCTTTGCTAATGTTTGCGCCAATGGATAACTAATTGCGAATCCAGCTCCTCCAAAAGCCATTGAAAATGAGAAATATCTGTTTTGCGCGAAGCTCTCTGAGCTTGATCCCACAAAATATAGAAGATCATGATCATATTTCGACAGTGTCTTCACTAGATTTTCAGGGAAAAACACCGTATCATCGTCCCCAAACACAAACCATCTGATTTGTAACAGATATTATGCAATCAGTTATGATATTAACTTTTATAAAATGATAGAAGGATTAGTCTTGCAAAAATGTTATACTCCTCTGAATCATTTTGTCATTTTTACTTTGTTATTCTTCATTAATTTTAACATATTACATTTTCAAGTGATTACATATACTCTGCTGCATCAATTAAATAAGTTGCATTTTAGCACACCTGTTTTTATATAAAAGTGCATCAAAATGCAAGTATGTAACATAAAATAGAACAAGCAAAACAAAGTACGACAAAAATATATTCAATTCGAAAACTGGCCGGACCATCGACCGACTCATGATGCTTGGTTAAACCACAAATCGTCAAAAACAAACTATTGATTACTTTTTAAAAAGTTGTTGCAGCCTGCAGGTATCGTTAGTCAAAAACAAACTATTGACTTTTCAGAATGGTTCAACTTTTATATAATACTTGATGCAAAAGATATGGATGAGTTGGGTTTTAACTTTTAAGTGTATTTTTCGTTGGTATAATTTTCATCAGGTATTGTATAACAAAAATAATAATATTTAAAGTTAAAGTTAAACCAGTTTGACTTTGAAAAATCAAACGGGACATTTATTTTTAAACGGATGGAGTAGTATTTTAGAAATATGTACCCAAAAAAATATCTTTGTAATGAACGATTATTTACTAGCTAGTCATCAAAAATCAGATTTTTTTTTATATCGACATAAGTTTTGTATTTATAAAAACTATGACATGTTCCCATTTTTGGAACCTTTTCAACCGGTCACATCGCTCAAATAACTATCAAAACTTTGGAAAATAAATATGAAAGTTCTCGAGTTCGAATATTGTTTGATGTAAACAACACGTACTAAAGTGTTTTATCTTGTTTGATTAGTCCGCCAAAAGATCGAAACCACAGTTATCAAAACAAAAATACAATAAAAATAAAAAAGTTTTTTTTTTAAATTCATTAACTCACCTGACGTTTGAATGGTTTAATGCAACAGTTTCCGACACAACCCTAGCAACACGAATAGCTGATCGTAAACCACCGCGCCACGTATATCGAAACCTCGACGTATCATCAGATATATAAACTGGTGGCAAAAGTGCCATGTCAGACGACACACTCATGTTATTCTTGTCATGATCATCCAATGGGACATCAAGGAAAACACAGCCTCTCATTTGATCAGGCTTCCACCACATCTTAACGTACTCTTTTCTCTCAGGCCACGACTTTGCATTCGACGCGATGCCGAAAACAATGTGGTCTAACGTTGTCGGGTTCGAAAACCTGTCCTGGACAGATAACAAGATTGTTGTTTTTGGTAAAAGAGAAAACGAGGTAAATAACAGATAAACGACCAGACATATAGCAGATGATAATAAAACTAGGTTTATTATGCGAGATGTGAGTTGGGATTTTGAGAGTTTGTGTGACATTTTCATGGTTGTGTATAGATTTTGATATGTGACAATAGTATTGATTTTGGTTTTTTATTTATAAGATGTTTATTTATGAGAAGTAGATATGAAGGTATAACAAAAGTGACTTGTGCAAAATTTGGAAGGAAAATGAGAAAATGTTAGGCAACCAAAAGTGGAATTTTAAAGAGTTATTATGGGACAGGTGTTGAATGTTGATGACCAGAAATTAAAAAAGTCAACTTTAGTGGTGACTGTTGACTATACTGGTGCATTTTTTTTTGCCTAGGAAGTGTGGCTTTATACTAGTAATCTTTTTATTGCTGTTAACGCGTTAAATTTAATGACCGTTTTGTAACATATTAGTATTTTTTATTAAGAAATCGTTATGATTTAGATGAATGATTCGACATGACTAAAAATTGAAAAATGGACAGTGAATACTTAGAATTTTCTCTCTTCTCTAACAACTTTTCCAACAAACCATCCCACCATTAAAAACCTTAAAACCTCAATTTTCTTATCAATTTCTAAGCCGTTTTCAACCACAATTAGCACATTTGATTTAGTTTTTGATTCCGCATCTTTTGAATGTAATTTCACCATAATTGATGGCTTATTGGAAAATCCACTGTTATTGAATTTGGAGCCAAATTGTGAAATATGAATAAAAATCGTCGTTTTGCATCTAAACGGAAGGTGAAGCTTCCGGCTAAATTCCAGAATCATGTGGTAAACCAATTGAATCAGAGAAAAGTTAATAGTGTAGAAATGGAAGGTGATGATGATGCTAGGGTTTCAAGTGGGGGAAAAGTTGGATGTTGATGAGGTTAGGGAAGGAGGAGTGTTTGGGAATACGGATTACTGTAATATGAATGATCAGCATAAGGAAAGTGTCAATGATGACGATGGATCTGAGAAAGGAGTGTTTGGGAACATGGATTACTGCAATAATATGCATCAAACCCCCAATGTAAGTACCCATGTAAGTAATAATGATGATAATGAGGAATTAATTTATGTTCATACTGTTGAGAGTAGTGATGAATCAATTGCTAATGAAGATGAGGAAATAGTGAATAATTGTGAGAACATAGGGGAAGGAACACAATGTAATAATGACTGTAATTTGGTTAACACCAACACTGGAGGTCAAACTGCAAAAGCTAGGGGGGATGATGAGACTAAAACTACTAGCTATGTAAGTATGGCAAAAAGCTATCAAAGTGTGTTGGATAACAAATTAAGTCATATACCTACAAAGATTAGAGATGATGGTACTGAAGTTGTTATATTTGATGAAGAAATTGTGGGTGAGGGAAGAAAAAATGGGAGTTAACTGCCTGTAGATATTTTGTTGGCTACAAAATGTATATGCAGGAACTTAATTACCATTTGTTTAGGATGTGGGGAAAATATGGGCTAAGAAAGATAACTAGCATTAGTAATGGTAACTATGTGTTCAAATTCAACAATGAAAGTGGATTGCAAACTGTCATTGAGAATGGTGTTTGGATTGTGAATAATAAGCCAATGGTAGTACAGAAATGGGATATTGATGTGGATATTAACAAGGTGGAACCTGATAAGCTGCCTATTTGGGTCAAGCTGGTAAACTTACCACTTGAAGCCTGGACTACCAAAGGATTAAGTGCATTGGCAAGCAGGTTAGGGAGACCAGTTATGATGGACTATGTCACTACTAAGATGTGTAACCATGGTATAGGAAGGCTTGGGTATGCAAGAGTGCTCATTGAAGTGGAGGCTAAGAAAGGATTGCCTGAGTCTATTGATATTCAGTACTATGATAAGGATGATAAGATGACAATCACCAAAACTGTTAAGGTTTTGTATGACTGGAAACCCCCTTTGTGTACTAGTTGTAATGTTTTTAGACACAAGGAGGGGAAATGTGAACTTACCAAAGAAAAGGAAGGGATCAAAGAAAGTGCTAATCAATATGAACAAGACAGAAGAAAGTTTAAGGTGGTTAGAAATAGGAAAAACAATATGAAGGAAACACAGCAACAGGGGAACCTTAATAATATTAGCAAATGGAATAACAATGCAAGGAAAGAAACTGGAGTAATGTATAGAGTTGTTAATAGAAATCAAAACAAGGATAATTCTAGAAAAGTAGATAAGGATGGGGATAAAGGAAGGGTGGGGAGTGCTCACAACTCTCCAAGATCAGCATGGAATGTCAATGAGGATATCCTATCTGCTATTAAAAAAACAGCAAACAAGTTTGCAGTATTGCAAGAGGAAGTGGTTGCTGAATGTGGTGAGGAAGCTAAGACTGAGTGGATGAGGAACATTGATAAATTTGTAGCAACAAAACAGGAACCCCCACTGAGTGTTACAAGGAAATGGAATGAGGAAATGATTAACTACTACAAGAGTCAGAGAAACCAAATTCATGAAAGCAATAAAGGGGAGAAGACTAATGAAGAAGAAATTGAATTGGATGAGAATGATGTGTTTATAGATAAGTCTGCCAATGCAAAATTTATGGCAAAGAATGAAGTTAGAGGAAGAAGTGGAATTTTCTGCAATTAATGGATTGTAAAATTGCTGCTTAGAATGTTAGAGGGCTTGGTAAAGTGACCAAACATAATGAAGTTAAGAAGCTAATCAGAAAAGAGAAGCTTTGTATTTGTGCAGTCCTAGAATCCCACATAAAGAAAGACAGAATTGAGAAAGTTTGTAATAAGATTTATGGGAACTGGCATTGGCAAAACAATCTTAGTATGAGTCCAAAGGGATGCCGAGTTATAGTGGGATGGAATCATGAAGTGGTTCAATGCCATTTGATGCAGAGTTCAAGACAAACTATGTGTTACATGGTGGAAGTTCTAAAATCCAATACCAAGTTTTTCTGTACCTTCATATATGCTGCTAATCATAAAAGAGACAGGAAAGAGCTTTGGAAAGATTTAGGGATGTATAAAAGAATGATTAGGAATGGAGACTGGGTTATAATGGGAGATATGAATGTCATTCTCAACACAAATGAACACTCTGAAGGAATTTCTTACGTTACTCAGGACATGAGAGATTTTCAGGATTACATTAATGAAATTGAAGTGGAGGATTTATGTAGTAATGGGCTACAATACACTTGGACAAAGAGTTTGAAGAATCCAAATGCAATTGTGCTAAAGAAGCTGGATAGAGTTATGAGCAACAATTCTTTTCTTAGCAACCATAATAGTGCTTATGCTAATTTTCTTCCCTATGGTATTTCAGATCATAGCCCTGCTATTCTTAATTGTCCTGGAGTAGTAAGGAAGAATCTCAAATCATTCAGGCTAGCTAACTACATTACTAAGAAGGAGGAATTTGCTGAGATTGTGGACACTGGATGGAAGAAGAATGTTAATGGGCATGCCATGTACCAACTGGTTCAAAAGCTTAAAAGCCTCAAGTCTAAGCTGAACAAACTAAATTGGAAGAATGGGAACCTTTTTAATAGAGTGGAAGAACTAAAAGATAAGCTATCTGATATGCAAGTCAAAATTGATAAAGATCCCCTAAACAGAAGTCTTAGAGAGGAAGAAATCATAGTGCTTGATGAGTATATAACTACTGCTCAAGATGAAGAGAAATTACTATGTCAAAAGGCAAAAGTGGAGTGGCTTAAAGACGAGGATATAAATTCTTCATACTTCCATAAAGTTTTAAAAGGAAAGCTGAATAGAAGTAAAATTCACACAGTTATGGGTATTGATGGTTCTATTCATGAGAAAGACCAAGTGGGGGGTGCAGTTTGCTGAACATTTTGAAAGTTTTCTTGGATCCAAATCTGATGCTGAGAAGATGGAAGATAAGGATGAATGCCTTTTTAATAAAATTGGTGACATTGATGCTGGAAGTATGATCAAAGAAGTTAATGATGAAGAAATCAAAAAGGCCTTATTTGATATAGATGATAGTAAAGCTCCTGGGCCAGATGGATTTACATCAAAGTTCTTTAAAAAAGTATGGAACACCATCAAAATGGATTTCTGCAATGCCATTAAAGAGTTTTTCAGGACTGGAAAACTATTGGGAGAAGTGAATGCAACCTTAATTACTTTGGTTCCTAAGATGCAAACTCCTCTAAAGGTGACTGGCTTTAGGCCTATTGCATGCTGCAATGTGGTGTATAAATGCATCAGCAAAATCCTAACCAACAGAATTAAACCAGTGCTTAATAAGCTAGTTGACCAAAATTAAAGTGCATTTCTTCCAGGGAGAGCAATAACTGATAACATCCTATTAACTTAAGAGCTTCTCAGAGGATACAATAGCAATAATGGCCCTAAAAGATGCTCTGTGAAGATTGATATCCAGAAAGCATATGATACAGTGAGTTGGAGTTTCTTAGAAAAGATTCTGCAAAACTATGGCTTTCCTAGTGCTATGATTCAGTGGATCATGGTGTGCATATCAACTCCTAAGTTTACCATCTGTGTAAATGGAGAGAGGTTTGGATATTTTAAGGGTGGTAGAGGATTAAGGCAAGGAGATCTAATATATCCTTACCTATTCACTCTTGTTATGGAGGTCTTGAACCTGATTCTCAAAGATGAAATTGCAAAGGAAAGGAACTTTAAGTACCACTTTGGATGCAAAAAGCTAAAAATTACCCACCTCTGCTTTGCAGATGACTTACTTATGCTATGTCATGGTGATCCTACATCAATTAAAACAATCAAAAGAGCCCTTGAGAAATTCAGCAAAATTTCTGGACTTCATCCTAACATGAGTAAAAGTACTATGTTCTGTGGTAGTTTAAATGAAGAAGAAAAGAAGCTTCTTCTTAGTATTCTGCCTTTTCAGATTGGAAGGCTCCCTGTAAGATATCTTGGTGTTCCTTTAATGGATAAGAAGATAGGTGTGAAAGACTGCAAGAGTTTAAGTGATAAAGTCAGACAAAAGTTAAGTGATTGGAAGAATAAAAGCTTGTCATATGCTGGAATAAGTCAATTGATTGCTTCAGTTCTATCTTCAATGCAAGTTTATTGGGGCTCTGTATTTCAACTCCCAACCACTGTTATTAAAGATATTGAAACCCTCTTCAAAGGTTTCCTGTGGTGCAATGGTGATCTTACTAGAGGAAAAGCCAGGGTTGCTTGGAAGGAGGTTTGCAAGCCAAAAGATCGAGGAGGGTTAATACTTAAGCCCCTTGATATGTGGAATAATACTTTACTTATTAAGCATCTTTGGAATATTGCAGCTAATAAAGAGTCTCTTTAGGTCAAGTGGATTAACACTGTGAAACTAAAGGGGAGGAGTATATGGGACACTCAGTGTTATGGTAATGATAGTTGGTGCTGGAAGACAATTCTGAGTCTAAGGAATATGGTGATAGACCATATAAGGCATAAAATTGGCAATGGAAGAAATATCTCAGCATGGTATGACAGGTGGAATGATAATCAGACTCTTTTAAATCACATAAGTAAAAGAGAAGTCTGTTTAGCAGGATTCAATAATCAAAGCAAACTATGTGATATAGTTGATGGTAATAGGTGGAAATAGCTTGATGATTGGATGGTTAAGCATAATTTCCTGCTAAACATCCCTGTTCCTACATTCAATGATAAACCTGATAATGTGCTATGGGTCACAAATCAAGGGAAAATGGTAAAGTTTAGCACCAATCAAGTGTGGAGGGACATTAGAGGAGAGGGGGAAAAAGTACAGTGGGACAAGCTAGTGTGGTTCTCACAATGCATTCCAAGGCATACTTTCATCCTATGGCTTGCTATTAAGGAGAAACTCATTACTCAAGACAAGCTCCTTAAATGATACCCCCAAAAAGTAGCTTGTTGCACTTATTGCAAAGCCAGGCCTGATTCCCATGAGAATTTATTCTTTCAATGTAATACAGTTGATGAGATATAGAAGACTGTCAAAGTAAAGGCTAGAATCAAATCTAATGCTACAAGCTGGAAAGACATCATTAAGGATATGGCTGTCAATAAAAATCAAAACAATATATGGTGTATAATAGGAAAATTATGTTTGGCTGCAACAGTGTACTATGTATGGCAAGAGAGGAACTGTAGAATCTTCAAGAGTGAATTCAGAGATAAGGAAGTGATAACAAAGCTCATTTTTGATGATGTGAGATCAAGACTTATGTCTCTCAAGAAAAAGAAATCAAATGCAGTGAATGATGCAGCAAAAAACTGGGAAGTTATGTTTAAAAATTGAAGAAACAGAGGATATGGGGTGTTTGGATGACTGTTTTATAGTTTCCTGGGTTACTGTTCTATTGTCTTTGACTAAAAGGAATAGAATTTTCTTTGCAGACCATACAAATGGACAATTCCTTGTACATTGGAGTACTTCTGGTATGACTGTACTCTTTGGCTTTTCATAACTTTTCTATATTGGCCTTGGGAGGAATATGAAGAGCTATGTTTGAGTCCAGAGAGAGGTCTAATCAGTTGTATGTACCATAAGGTAGGGTTGTTGTTTGTGAAGGGTAGTTGGTCTGGGTGGGCAGCATATGATGAGGGGAATAGAGTGTATGTGAAAGATGAACCATCTTGGTCCCCTCAATATGCTGTCAAAGGAGGTTCGGATGGTTTTAGTTAAGGGTGTGTGTTCCCACTCAAGTGATGCCTCTCCCTCTTGGCTTTTGTCCTTTCCAATGAGGTTGTAGCTATTGGTAAGGGTGAGGGTTAATGGTGTAGGAAATGTAGCTTGTTTGGTATAGCCCCTCAGCTAAGGTGAATGGTGCTATATCCTACTTGGTGATGCCTTCTCATTGGCATCCCTTTCTATTATGGATGAGGGTTGAATGGATAGGCTATGAAATGAGAGTGGAAATGTAACCAAGAGGATATAGTGTTTTGGTGCAAAAAGGTAAATTGATTGATGTCCAAGGCTGATGCTGCAGGGCTTGAGCATTAGTCATGTTTTACAACATGTCTGAGATATCTCTAGTGTGTCCGAGATAGGATGTGTTTGAGGCAAATCTGTTTTTGCAATCTTCAAGGTGTAAGCATGTCTACCCTTGTTTTTGAATGGTGTAAGGTTTTGTATAATAATATAATTCACCTTTGCACCCAAATTTTTTTTTGAAAAATGATATATTCACACAAAGTTTACAAAATAATATCCACATAATAATTTGTCAATTAAATCGGGAAGACAAGAAAGAAAAAAAAGAAATTATTATGCAGTGTGATTGGATCAATACACTTATTAAATCATTGTCCGGATATAATTTTGTAAACTTTTTGTAAATGTAGCATTACTCCTAAAAATATTTGTATTTGTATGTTTAAAATTGTTTGTCAATTATTTAATGAATTGTGAAAAACTAGGTTCTTACAGTACAATCAATAAGATGTTGATACGTTAGATTAGACATACTAAGGTGGGTGTTAGAGGTGCTAGTCGACACAATTCTAGGCCCATGTATCTTCTTTGTAGGCTTAGCATATTATGATTAGTTCTAGATTAATGCTTTTGTAATTATTGTGTTTAATAAGAATCATGAAAAAATAACATTTTGATATATTATCACAACCAAACACGATATTTTTCTAAACTATCTCTCTAAATATTTCGTTCCCTCCCTCTCTTCCTTAACATTCAGCAGAACCCTAAAAAAGGACGATCCTTCTACTCGGCACCTATGGTGTATGCCACTGGTCGGGTTACTGGGCCGAAGTACCTTGTTGGGTTGCATACTGTGGATGGGTTGGATACACAATTTGTTAGGCCGGCTAAGTATAGTGAGCAACAAGGGCCTGTGAAGGGGCTGGTTGGCCCAACCGGTTAGACATAGTGGGCTGAAAAACATTTTGAGTCACACGATTTTGGTAGGGATTAGGAGAGGTCCGCTGGTGTTGGTTATTTGTATAGTTTTGTCCACTGATCAACATAAGTGTTAGGACCCGAAGTTGATTTAACACTCAACCCCGAGTGGTTTCTATGATCATGGATAAACTTACAACGATCTCCAAATTTGCAAGTACCTTTATTGAAGTGATTTCACAATTGTGGCAATGTTTGAGATTTATTAACACATGCATTATTTGTACTTTTTTGTTCGGATGATGTAGTGACCACAAGAATGGTAGGAGTGGATGAACTACTTTCATTACTTGTAGGCACGGAAGTCTCTTCATTCAACGATGATTCTTCAAGGAGTAGCATATTTCTTGTGATCTCAAACTTCGGAAGAGGCTCACGATGATGAATAATTTTGACAATAGTAGAAAAATATGAGTCAAGACCATTAACCGCATACATAACCAAATATTTGTCACTTACCAAAAAGCTAAGATTTTTCAACCGATCCACCGTGAACTTGATTTTTGTGCAATATTAGTTTATAGTCATCTTTCCGATCTTGATAAATTGAAGTTCGTTGTCAAGACTAATATCCTGTGCATCCTCGTTATCGTGAAAAAGTCCTTAAATGTGATTCTAAAGGTCATTTGCGTTACCTGTCATATTCTAAATAACTCAACACCCGACACCCCTCAACTAACATCCACTAATATTCATACCAACTCAAATGTTACACCAATGAATAACCAAACTCACCCCATTGTTCCCCATATACACGACCAAGATAATCAAATGAAATTCAATTCTTCACCCATATCGCCTAATATTCATACCAACTCAAATGTTACACAAATTAATAACCGAACTTACCTCACAGTTCCACATATACACGACCAAAATAATCAAACGCAATTACCTTCTTCCCAGGCCCAACATGAAACCTAACAACAACCCACCGATTCTTCGCCAATTAGCACAACCATCGTGACCCAATCCCCTCAACCCAACGTCAACAACGAGGCCTAAATCCCTATTTAAAATCATCTCATGGTCATTCGACCTTAATTGGGTATTGTCAAACACACCAATCGTCTCACAATACACACGTCTCACATTTTTCCCATTCCCAAGTCTCATTTTCTTGCGTTAAAAGACCCTCACTTGAGGGATGCTACGTATGATGAATATAGTGCGTTAGTTAAAAATGGTACTTGGGTTCCGGTCCCGCGGCCATGTGATGTTAATATGGTTTGATGTGTGTGGTTATTTAAGCCTAAATATCATGTTGATGGAAGTTTAAGCCGTTACAAGGCTCGTTTGGTTGTAAATGGCACTACTCAACAACTCGGTGTTGATTTTGATGAGACTTTTAGTCTGGTTATTAAACCGGTAACCATTTGTACGGCTCTTAGTCTTTTTGTCTCTCGTTAGTGGCATATTTGTTAGCCTCAAAATATTAAGTCAGAAATGGAAGCTCGGTCTCTGGACATGGAAGCTCGGTCTTTAGTCACAATACATTGTAATAGGCTAGAAAGAGGTATTGGGCTCTTTAGTTAATCTAATATTGCATTTGTATCGGGCTAAAGCCCAAAGTAATCCCGAGCCCATCCCCCCCACCCCCACCCTCCCCCCCCCCCCACCTCCCCCACCCTTCCCCCCCTCCTTTCCCCCCCCCCCCCCCCCACACCTAAAAGTAAAACCTCCGGCTCAAAGAACATTGTGTATAATACCCCTTCTCCACACATGGAGAAGGGTTGGTTGTTCAGGTTGTAAGACACTTTTTTGTTCAATCCACCACTCTTTCTTCTCTCTTGTTTCTCTCTCTAACTTCCTTCTCTTTTCTTCTTATTCTTATCTTATTTTCTATCTTTGATCATAAAGTGGAAATGATATAGATTATTGGTCCTAACATTTGGTATCAAGAGCCACGGGGTGGGTTTAGTGTGTTTGTGGTTATTGATTTTGCTTATTTCGAAGCTTATATTGAAGCTTTTTAGGTTCGGCTTATTTTTTATATAAGTTGTTTGAATCTAAAAGCATGTTGCTTTCTTATCTACACTCTTTTGTGATAAGTTTGTGATAATACTAAACAAGGAAAATAGATTCTTATGGCTTAAAAAGACCCGTCTTATGTTTCCTTTGAAACCGTAGCTTTTTTGATAACTTTTAAATCATTTCAAACTTATTTGTTGTTGTTCTTAATCATAAAGTTGCACTTTCCCTACTTTTGTGCTTATTAGAACCTTATTGAAGCATCAAACAATGTTTTTGAATCAAAAAATCTGGATTTTAAACTTGAAGATTGCGGTTTGTGTAAACTCCTTAAAGTTTGCGGTTTGTGTTAGTTTCCTACGGTTTGTGCACATTTGATTTATTCGATTTGTGCAAAACAACATTTCTACGATATGTGTCACTTACAGGGATAGTTTTTTGCGGTTTATGACATTTATATGAAAGTAAACTATGGCAAAAAAAAATCCTACGGTTTGTGTAATCAATTACATCCTGCGGTTTGTGCAAATTCATGCGGTTTGTGAATAGACGGTTTGCTACGGTTTGTGTTAATTATAAGTTCTTGTGGTTTGTGACATTAAGGATTTCTGCGGTTTGTGTAATTTACAATTCCTGCGGTTTATGACAAGATTTTCTTGCGGTTTGTGTAATTCACATTTCCTACGATTTGTGCATTATAAGTTCCTACGGTTTGTGACAACTGAAATTCATTTTCAATTCGGCATCAAAAATCAAATCCGGTTAACCATTATCGGTTCAGGGCAATATTAATTAAGGAATTCTAATTTCTACTTGGACTTAAAAGACAATTAATTCTACAACAACAAACCACAACAACAATTACTCATTCACGGTTTCTTCTTGATTTCGTAAATCCTGTAAAAGACTCTTCTTTTCTCGGTTTAGATCATAGACTTGTAAAATCCCATGAACCAAAACTGAATTCTCATAACCACAACAACAATCACTTTACCTACTTAAGATCTAACAAATCATTTTCACTTCATAACAATCAAATCATTCATCATGACTACTCCAATTACTACATCCACAATAGACAGTCAAATGCATAACAACATCATGGCAGCTGGTTCAAGAGATCGTCCACTAATGCTTGCAACGGGAAGATATGCTTAGTGGTAATCACATTTCATGAGATATGTTGATACAAAACCAAATGATGATGCCTTGAAAAAATGCATTTTACAAGGTCCTTATACACTTTCTACTGTTACCATTCCAAGACAACCTGCAACAGATGAATCTCTAGCAGTTGAAGAACAAACAATTCTTGAGACATTATCAAATATCTCTCCTGAAAACAAAGCTCGTTATGATGCAGAAAAGGAAGCAATTCATTTGATTTTGACTAGAATCGGGGATGACATTTACTCAATTGTTGATGCTTGCAAGACATCTCATGAGATGTAGATAGCTATTGAAAGATTACAACAGGGTGAATCTCTTAACAAGCAAGATTTCAAGACTAGTTTGTTTTGGGAGTTTGTCATATTTACTTTAAGAGATGGAGAACCCATTGCGTCGTACTACTCCAGGTTTTACAAAATGATGAATGAAATGGTGAGAAACCAATTGGAAGTTGCTACTATGCAAGTTAATGTTCAGTTTCTTCAACAACTTCAACTAGAATGGTCAAGATTTGTGACTGTTGTCAAGCAAATCGTTGACTTGGACAAGGAATCATATCACAAGCTCTTTGAAATTCTAAAACAGTACCAAAATGATGTTAATGAAATCCGTGCTGAGAAGATAGCTAAGAATTCAAATCCACTAGCACTTGTTGCTGCTGCTCAACAATATCCATATCCTTATTATCAAGCACCAAAATCTCACAAATCATATGCACCACCATCAAAACAATCATAGATCTCATGTATCTACCAGACACAAAGGCAAAGAGATAGCCAAAACAATCACACCTTCATCTGAGTCAGCTTCTGAAGAAGACAGTGATCCAAAACAAGCTCAAAGAGCTAAGGATATGTAAAAGAACTTGGCACTCATTGAAAAATACTTCAAAAAGATCTACAAACCTACCAACAACAACCTCAGAACTTCCTCAAACACCAAAAACAAGAATGTGGATACTTCTCCAAGGTACAAGAATGACAATCAGACCGGCAGTTTGGGAATTAGAGGACAGTGACTATTGTTGGGGCTAGGGAGACTGTAGGCAGTCAAGTAGTGCAGTAGACGGGGATATATTGTTTCAATTGCAAGGAATTTGGGCATTTTGCTGAGTGTAGGAAACTAAAAAGGGCAAAATATCACACGTATCACAAGGAAAAGACGTTGATGTGCAAACAAGCTGAGAAAGATGTTCCATTACAAGCAGAGCAAGTTGATTAGCTAGACGACACGAATGAAGAAATCAATGAACAAGAATTGAAAGCACATCACATGTACATGGCAAAGATACAGGAGGTTCACACTACTGATTCAAGACCATCCTTCGATGTTGAACCATTAGAAAAGGTACATTATGATGATAACTATAATGTGTTTGCCAATGAAAGACAGCATTCTGAGCAACCTGAATCCATTAATAACACATGTCTAGTGGAAAAGGTTGATAGTAATGTCATTCCTGATTCATCGGATATGTGTGACAATGACAATCAGGCTGACCAAAATGATGAAGAATGTGATGATGAGCGTGTTGTGCTTGCTAATTTAATTGCAAATTTAAAACTTGATACTGATGAAAACAAAAATATTCAAAAGCAATTAAAGAAAGCAAACACATCACTCACTTATGAATTACAAGAGTGCAAATCTGCACTAGAAAAGTGAAAATCTAGTCTTGAGGAGTCTAATAGAACTCGAGATAGATGCATAATTGCACTTCAAAATAAAAAGATTGAGATTGAGAAGTAAAAGACTTACCATGATCGAACAACTAAACGTAACACACTTAAACGTAAATTAAAAGAAACTCTAGGACTATTAGCTCAAAAAGAACATGACATAAAAGAAGGTTTGAAAATTAAAGCATATGAACTTTCTGTACTCAAAGAGAAACATAATGAGTTAGTCAAACAGAGTCTTTTAACAAAATCAAGTTACGAAGGTCTTGTCAAAGAGAAAAGTAAGGTAATAAGGATTTGAAACTTAGGGAAGAAAACGATATTGACAAACTGATTACGATGGAAAAGCAATTAAAATTTTTGAATGAAATTGTTTATAAACGAAATCAGTCAATTCAAACCATTCATATGTTACCCCCCAAAGGTTCAACATATAATAGAAGACCAACTTTTGCAAATCCTATGTACCTCAAGAAAGCTCAATCTGAAAAGCCATTTTGTATGAGATCTCATATGACACATCTGATCCTGCAAACATATATGTCCCTGATAGGGAAGGGACCTTGACTCTTGAATAAGAGAGTAGATCAAAATTGAATAAAGACAAAGTTAAACCATACGGCTACACAAAGCAAAACAGTCTTTATGAAAATTTTAAACCATCATCGCGGGAATATCTTGATTAGTTGGCACACGCAAATGAAGTTCGAAAGTAAATGTAGAGAAAATCTTTTGAAAAAACAAAACCTAACATTGTTAAAAACATCGGTTTTCTACCTAAATGAAAGTCAATAAACAAGAGTAGACAAGCTAATGTCATGACTAATAACATAAATCATTTCAAACTAATTGTTAATCAAGCTTGGGAAAGACATACGTTTGATAAATTTCGTGCACCAACTACTGAAGATATGACCTCGCTTTTGAAAAATTGTTTGATGCCTCTTGCACTAAAAACACAAAATGATAGTTTCAAATTTGTAAGTAAACTTAAACAAGAGATGTTTGCAGATTTATAATACGTCCAATCACTTAAAAAAGAGATTGATGAACTTGAATCTGACAAAACTGATTTTTCAAACATATATAATCTACTTCTACAAAAGTGTGTTTCAAAGGATGTTATGTGTTCTTATTTACATTCTTTATCTGATTTAGATGCATATAATGAATTGCAATGCCTATATGTTCATAAAGTCAAAGAATGTGAATGTCTTGCGGAAAAGCTTTCTAAACAAACTGAATATGTTAGTAAAGAAGTTTACAACGGGCTTTTATGAAATTTTGCTAAACTAGAAAAACACTTAATTTCTCTTGAACTTGCTTTACAACAATGTCAAGAACAAATGAAAAATGACACAGTTTGCAAACAAAACGGGTCAAATGTATTTCTAAAAGAACGTGAACAATACTTTGAAATACAAGATTTGAAAGCTTAACTGCAAGACAAGAACATTGCAATAACTGAGTTAAAGAAACTCATTGAGAAGTGTAAAGGAAAATCTGTGGAAACTAAGTTTGATAAATCATCTATTGTTTGACAACCAAACGCTCTTAGGATTCCAAAACCATCAGTTTTAGGAAAACTGACTCATTTTTCAAACTCTTTTGAGAGGAAAAGTTTCAAAAAGACAAAGTCGGTTACTAAAACTAATGTGTCAAAGGGTTTATCAAAACCAGCCACTACACATATTTTACCTCCAACAGCAAGGAAAGCTGTAAGAAACACAAATGTGATTAAACCAGGAATGTATCAAATTGACACTAGGATACACAAACTAGAGCAACATAGTTGCCTCATACTTCTAGGAATACTAATCATCGTGTATCTACCTCTACAAGAGTAATTCACAGAACTAGTGTTAGCAAGCCACAGCTTAAGAGCACTCAAATGAAAGATAAGGTCGTGCAAAACAATAGTGAAGTGAAGTTTAAGAAGACTGAAGTAGAAGACTACCATAGGATTTCTAGTATTTCTAATAAAACAAAGTATGTAACTGTATGTAATGACATTTTAAAATCCGGAACTTTGAATGTTAATGTTGTTTGTGTTACTTGTGGAAAATGTGTGTTTAATTCGATTCATGATGCTTGTGTTTCTAAATTTTTAAATGACGTGGATGCTAGATCTAAGAAGCTTCAAGCAATGCCCATTAGACCTAGAAAACCCATAAGAAGAGCGAACCAAACTGTTGCAACACCCCCTAAGAGAACAGTTGCATCAGACTTCACTATCCAGAAATCCAAGAGTTACTATAGGATGCTTGATGAGAATACCAACAAAGCATGGAAATGGTTGATAGAAAAACAATGCCTATCAGGATATAAATGGGTTCCTAAGACAAAAATAAAATGGGAGGCTAAAGTTAGGAAAGAAAATGTGAACACAAGTATTAGTCCAACCATAGATAATGCATTTAGGATAACTAATGTCTTGAAACTCACAAATACTTTAGGATCCAATTTCTCAAATGTTTTATCGTCCTCTAATTCTCTTGCAGATTGTGCAACTCATCCTATTCATTGTTGACTATGGATACACAAAGCATATGACGGGCAATCTCAAGTTGTTGTGCAATTTTATCAAAAAATATTTAGGTACGGTTCGGTTCTGCAATGATCAATTTGCACCAATTCTTGGTTACGGGGATTTGGTTCAAGGAAATATCATGATCAAAAGGGTTTATTACGTCAAAGGCTTCAATCACAATCTCTTCTCGGTTGGTCAATTTTATGATGCGGATTTAGAGGTTGCATTCCGAAAATCTAATTGTTTTGTGAGAGATCTTTAGGGAAACGATTTACTTACTGGTAATCGTGGATATGATCTCTATACAATTTCTCTTCAACTCCAATATGTTTCATGGCTAAAGCTTCACCAACTCAAGCATAGTTATGGCAACGAAAACTTTCTCATCTTAATTTCGACACCATCAACTTGCTTTCAAAGAAGGATATTGTGAACTGCTTACCAAAGTTAAAATATGTCAAAGATCAACTGTGTTTATCTTGTGAATTGAGTAAAGCAAAATGAAGTACTTTCGTGACAAAAACTATTCCAAGTTCCAAAGGACAGTTAAATTTGCTTCATATGGACTTATGTGGTCCAATGCGGATTGAAAGCATAAATGGAAAGAAATACATTCTGGTGATCGTTGACTACTATTCTCGATACACTTGGACTCTCTTTCTAAGAACCAAGGATGAAACACCAGAAGTAATTAGTAGTTACGTAAAATATATTTGAATGTGGATGCATTCAAGAATTTGAGGAAATTAGTAATTGTTGAAGATGGGTGTTACTGTATATGGGTATGAAATAATATTTTGGTGTTATTGGTTTGATTTTTCTTCTTCTTAAATTTATGTTCTTGATCATAGAAAATAATGATGAGCTTTAGGAATATGTTGTCTTTGTAATAATTTATGGTATAACTGATAAGATAAAAGGTGAAAATAGTAGACTAACGGTGTCACATTATAACTAACGGTATAAACGTTCGTTGGCTAAATGGACTAATGGTGTCACATTATAACTAACGGTATAAACTTTTGGTTCAAGTTGAAAAAAATATGAAAGTACGTTGGTGGTATCGGTAATAAAAAGTAAATGGTTCAACATGGTAATTTTCAGAAAGTACATTGTTATTATATGTCTTTTACCCTAAATTAAATGTGCAAATAACATGTGATTCTACTAAACACAATGCTAAATCACATGTGATTTGGTAATCACAACGTTAAATCACATGTTATTTGGTGACATAATAAAACGCGAGGTTAAAGTAAGAGTTTTTTTGTACCTTATACATTGCCAGAACACGCGTTGTCTTTGGTTTTTCTGGAGTCTTACTTTTGCCCTTCTTTTTTCCTTATATAATGTTCTATATTCACCGGCATTCTAGTCTTTAATGAGGGTTATCTCACAGCCCTCTTCAGTTTGTACGTTTTGTTTCTGACACTCCCCATATTCCTTCATTAATTTTTGTTTTAACTCATAGAAAAATTGCCCTTGTGTACACCAAAGTTGCATGCTTTTGAATCATCAATTTTGTTTTTAACATTGGCATGGAGTCTATTGAATCAAAGTCTAATTGTTCTTGAATGTGTTGTGGCATTCACATTAAGCTTTAAATCAATAAAAAAGAATTATCGGTTAACTAGGAACACATTCAGGCAAGTATACCCTACTCACGTATAATTAGGGATTGGTAAGTCAAGGTTGTCCATAGAGACTTGGTTGCACTCAAGTGTCGTTTGTTTATTTAAGGAAGTAACAAGGCAGTGGTTATGATTGTCACGGATCAAACCACCAAAGAAAGCAATATGAGAACAAGCACACAAAGACAATACATGTTTAGATAAATGATCACTTAGGATGTTTAGTTTGGAAAACATATTATCAAAGGTAATTTTTTCGACCTATAGACCCAATAATAATAGTCTAATATTTTATAAATCAAATATACACAACTCACAATCAAATGTTCATATCATGAGAATCATGCCTAAACCAACAACAACAAAGAATCCGTTGGACCTATAGACATTGATGTTATCGATTGTTAAGTTCTATTTACTTGAAAGATGATTAGAACACATATATAAAAGACTCAATTCGACATTAATCTAAGTTAAACCTTTACATATTATATTTATTAATTCCCTTGCACAATCGTCACAAATTACAAGACCAAAATATTTGTTGATTAATGAGTTGAAACCAACCACTATTAAGAATTCTTTCGACCTATACACTCAACACTGATCAAACAAAACAATAAACAAGAACAAGTTTTAATTTAACCAAATATGATGTTTTCAACATAATCCAAACAAACACTAATAAAATCCAAACATCCTTTATTACAAGTTTTCATATGATCCAAGCAAGCATTAAGACATCATTCATAATATCAACAAATCACAAAACGCATGAATCACCACAAACATGAACATAAACATGATTGAATATTAAAGAAGAAGTTACCAAATATTAGAGTTCAAAATACCAAAGCCTAGATATCAAACCAAAGTATCCGAATGATTCTAACCAAAAGAAATAACCAAAATACAATTCCTCCTACACCAAACCTTCCTAGAAATTAGCCTCATGTTGTGACTATACGACTTTAGGGGTGTTTGGTAACAAGGATTTTTAGAGATTGGATTGTTTATGAATTATGGCTTCCTTCTCTAATTCGTTCAAGGTTTATAGGCTGTAAGTAACGACCAAACAAACCCCCTAACACCTCTAGAAATGGCTGGGTGGTGTTAGGAGAGAGTAGTGTGTGTTGTGGTCTATTAATGTAATGGAAAGGATATGATATATCACCAAACGGGGTGTATATAAGCTTATGTAATACTCATTAGCCTCCAAGGTTCATCAAAGTGCTAAAAAGATGAGTAACGAGGAGACAATATTCAGACTTGAGGGTTAATGCCACTTAATTTTGCATTAAAAATATCTTGGGAAGATCAGGAGAATCCAACCGCGCGGCTAGATGAACAGGCCGAACGGTAGATGGGTTTGGCATGATTTGACAAGTTTTAGCCTAACGACTGCGGGCTTAGGCCTCGTGGCCAGATGAGTTTGGCTAGAAACATGGCAGAACGGTTCCCGGGCCATACCGAACGGTTGGATGGTTTTGGACAGAAGTCGACAAAACAAAAAATGTAGCTCTTTCTTTTATCTTTCTATGACCGCTTGAATCAAGTCAATCCGAGTTCGTATGCTAAAGTTATGGCCAAAACTGTGAAGTGTGTCTGGAATAATGAGCTTCCAATATTATTCGATTTAGCTTCTTTTGTTCTTTTCTATCTTGTTTCCCGTGTTGTGCTTTATTCTTGAGTCTTTGCACCACTAACCTGATGACTTTATCTTCTCGAATATATTGCACGAGACTTGCACTTGTCGGGAATTCTTCGTAAAGGGACAAATCTTCGTTTATTGATCATTTCTTCATGTTTTTCTTCGTTTTCTTTATCTTGGCTAACTATAAACATGAAAACATATCTTTGTGAAAATTAGTAGTAAAAGTTTGTTAGTTTAACCAAATAACATGTACAAAAACCATGATAATGCGTCTAAAAATATACTTAATTTGATCAAATTCCCCCACACTAAAACTTTGCTTGCCCTCAAAAAAATCTAGAAATTAAGAAAATATATCCCACATGGGGCATAAAAATGACTAATAAAATTATGATGCTAATCTACCAAGTACAAGTACGAGATACGATTCATCGTTTTAAGCTTTAGTGGTGAAAAGCGAGATGTTTGACAATACTTATAGATTCTCTTGCTTGATAACATGTCTAAGCACCTCACAAAAAGGATTGAAGTATAATTCACTCAACACTCGTACTATTTATTTTAGTGATGGAGTATATAAGAATCACACTCATATTGCTCAGTCATAATCTATTTATTACCATATGCTTGTACAAGAAACAAAACTCCACCGACGTGGCGTAAGCACCAAGTGTAAACATCTAAAGAGGTCTTATAATGGTTGTAACAGATTAGAGGCTTCCGAGATAAAGGCGTTGTATGGGATAAGCATTTATTAAATTTCATTATAGTAGAAGGTTTAATAAGATATCAAAAAATACATAAAGTCAAAACTCTAAGTCTCATGTTGCAAGTTCAGCTTAGAACAACCACAAACCCAAAATATGATCAACTTCTCTCTTTACAAATCGATCACCATATATATATATAATATATAGTAATCATAGATATAGTGGGGGATTTTCTTTTCAGAAAACCATTCTTAATATGGCAGAACATAACGAAACCACCAAAAACATACATGCATCGCCTTTTAAAAATAGAAAAAAATAAATGAATAATCAAACAATAACTCGTAAGAATCTACACCTATGTTCTTCCAGTATCAACATGAACTCTTCCATCTTCTTTCACAAAAACCATTACACAAAAACGACCGCAGATATTGTTGTTGAGCATGATAGCAGCATCAGCAAGTGCACGCCTTATAAGACCATACATGCACACCTTCAAAGAAAAATTTTGCATTTCCATTTTCTTATCAAATTATTTAGAACAACTATGTTTTTTTAAAACATATATGTTGTTTTTTAAAACATATGTGAAAAAATACAATTATTGAAGGCGTGCATGTCATGTTTTTAGGTGGTTCTGTCAAGTTCCTCTCCACTAAGAAAGAGTTCTGGAAAAGAAAGTCTCACATCATAATATATATATATATATATATGATGTATATATATATATATGATGTATATATATAAATATTAATATGTGTATTTATATATATATAAATGAAGTGTGTATATATAGATATATATATGTGTATAACTAAATATATATTACTAAAAATAACAAAATTGTACTATGAAAAAATACATATGACGATATAAAACTAACACTACTACCACACGACTCACACACACAATCACACACACGAACACACCACGTCCACACACACACACACACACACCACACACACCACATCCTCCTACAACACACTCCAACTCACACCCCACAAAGATACACGTACACCCCCACCATATACACACACACATACAAAACCCCAACACAATTATACTTATACACACACACCACACACACTAACCTCACACTACATAACACACACTACCATCACACAAGATATACAACATCCCACACACATCACACAACACACACTCCCCCCACCTAAACACCCCCCCACACCCCCCACCCCCGCACACCCCCCCACACCAAACAACAACACACATAGATACACACAACCACAGACACAATTACCCACATACACATACACACACCACACACACACATACACATACACACACACAAATACACACACTACACACACAATCACACACAACACACAAACACATCCACACACACACACACAAAACATCTTACTCATCATACAACTATACACACATTGACATACAGCGAACATACAATACACAACAAACATAACACAACACACACACAGCCACACATACCACAACACACACACACACACACACACCACACACTGCCACCCACACACACACACACTACCAACACAAACACGACACACCCCCCCACCACACCTCCACACACAAGTGTCACCCACATCTATATACCCACATCCAAATATCCATTATTCAACCTTCCCCCACCCACCACCCCATTCCCCCAAACACACACACCACCACTTACACACACACAACACACTACATAACACCGACAATACACATCCAACATACACATACACACATACATCATACACACACAGCACAACATACACACACACACAGACACACACACATCACAAACACCTACCTACACACACACCCACGACAAACACACACACTGACAAACCGACACATACACTACCATACGACTACTCACACATACACAAAACACGACTCACACATACACAAACACACGACACACACAAACATACACACACATACACAATACACACACACACACCCACCACACACACAACACACATACATACACACACATACATACACCACACATACATACACACACTTACATTACACCACACTATACATACACAAAACCACACACACAACACGTACACCCAGCACCCCCCACACACCCCACCACACATTTTTCACCCACATCGATAGACCCACATCCAACTATCCATTCTATCCTCCTCCCACCAATGAATGCCATTTCCCCCCCCCAAATTCAAAAAACATAACGTGCACAATATCCCCTCAAGACTTACATACTTGCCTCGTAAATGCGCAAGCAACATTACCCACTAGTAACAGCGCCCACAAACCCGCTTCACCATAACCTCCAAATCCAAAAACAACCTAGTATTCGTATAACACCATCCTAGAATCAGTAACAAAACAAATATGCAATAAAAAAAAACAAACCCTACATACTCATTGAACAAGAAAGACCAATCCTGTCAAAACACTAAAAACAAATTATCAATATAATTACAAGATATTAATGAAGAATCATGATGATGATTAAAGGAACCAAATATTGAATGGTCAAAACGATAAAAATAAAAACAAGTTCCCAAGGTTAGATAAATCAAACACTATAAACTTCATCTAATCAAGAAAAAAACTACAATATAACTCTCTTTTAAATTGATTCATAAACCGAATAGAAAGAAATCCCAATTACCAGACTAGCACAAGAAAGAGACGACCTTTTATAAGCCTTTTATAAGATAATTTATGTTTAATCGGGCAATCTCATCCAATATCTATTCTCCACAAATGTGAATGATCTCTTGTTAAAACATCCTAATGTCTTGCTTATCAAATTTTCTTATATTGTCATGCCAAAAGCCATTGTGACAAGGACCAAATTAGGTACTTGACATAAACATATACTTTTAAACAAACTACTATCAAATCATATCCAAATGTATGTTTTGAAGGTCGAGTATAATTTTTCAACAAGACAAGGGGACTTTGGATATTACGTTTTTAAAGTTTTTATATTTTTAAATAATTATCTTGACAAATTGGACCTACTTTTTGTTTCCTTGTGCAGGTGGTCTGATGAAGGTAAGTTTTATCATTGATATAAAACTACACATTTTGGAATCATGGCCTTAGAGCATATTGGATATTAAATTTAATTAGATTTCACGAGCGTTTCACTTTGCCTCTAAACTGCTAGAAATTATGTTTATATCTACTGATCTTATTTTTGTTTTCCTACTATCAGAGATAGTATCAACTGGATCAATATTTTGTATTTCTACGTACAGGTTGTCAAAAAGGGTTAGAAGTGTTATATTTGGTTTGTTTTCATAGTTAAAAGATATCAAATATTGATTGGTTTTGTAAGATGATGATATATAAACTAATCTGATTAGTATTTAAAGACATGCATCATGAACTAAATTACTAGGTAATATTTTTCATCTGTGTTATCTAAGCAAATATAAATATTTACCCTAGCCGATACTTAAAACGTGTTGAGTATTTTATGTAAGGCTGTTTCTAGTCTTTAAAATTGGGCTATTTGTGTTGGTTACGTTGGCAGTTTGTTTGGAGGATTATTTATAGAAAATTAGTATAGGTATGCTACTTCTTTCTGAATGTCCAGAACCAACAAAGGCACAGAAACAGTTCGCAGTTTCCAGAACCCCGCTGGTAAACAATTTTCGGCTATGTTGCTGTCTCTTGCTTATGCTTGAATATGATGGTATTTACAGTTGAACAACAAGGATTGTTGAGAAAGAAATTCCCAAGTGGCTCCACTCTCAGTTTAGTTTTAATGTTTGTTGAAACCTATTATCTAAGGTTTAAAGCAAATGGCTTATGAAAAGTTCTTTGTTTTTAACAACATACAGAGTGGTATAGATGGATAATCCATAATTTTCATAGATAAACTCGCACTGTTATTATTACTGACAAAACTTAAGTATAAAGCACAGCAATTTGAACCTTGATTAATAAACTTTTTGTTTCTTTCATCTTTTCATTGATTCATTTGGGCATTTTTATGAATATGCCACAGAATTACACGCAAACTCATAATATATGTAGATTGTACTATGGTTTACCCTTGACATTGTATAGACGTTGAGAATGGACATACACTGCATCTGGTGGCTAGACAACCAATGAAGCCGCAAGGAGTATCAATACATGTCTATACTGGTGAAACCCTTATTAAATATAAACAAATATCAGGATACTGAAATCAATAGTCTTAGAAGCTATGCACTATGATGATAGTGCTAATGTGTCATGTGTGGCTATCAAGTAAAAAGTACTATTTTAAAGGTAGTTTATTTTTCCCAGGAACAAAATGCTAACCGCTGCTTTATACACCATCTCTCAATTTGGGGCATGTTTCACATAATGTAGTTCCTAGGGACAATTAGGGCAGGAGATCAAGTCGAATCCAACAATCCTGATATACGTCAGGTGTGATTCTTTTCTTGCACTACCTTTAGTAAATTATCTACAAAGAATTAATGCAGCTTCTAATTTCTATTATAATTTAATAGTTAAATGTTTATTCAATTCAAGATGATTGGGGTCATTCTTAATGTACCTTTGGAATAGTTCTGTGCCAGGACTGGGTCCCCCATTATGTTACTTCATATATTGCAACACAACAATATATGCAGGTGACTGTGTTCTTTCATCGCTTTATTATTTTCATTTTAGTTGCTACATAAACAAAATTTTGTAAGGTAATTGTCTATGTTTTTTTTCAGTTCACAAGTATTCATGTGCAAGTTTCTCTAAGGATATGAAAACAAGAGGGCAAGATTGACAGTCGCCCTACCTTACCCCCCCCCCCCCCACCTACAAAAGGAGGGCACCATGCACCTGTACCTAGGCATGTCTAACTGTATAGGACTAGTGTTTTGAATCTACTTTTGGTATAATTTTTTAGTAAAGTCCGTATGCATTTATTTCATTTCTTTAATTTGCTGGTTATTGTATACGTGTAGCCAATTCCTGATTCCTTATACTCAATTTCTGAGTTTATGGACCGCATGGGGATAGCATTATCACATAACAGTAATAACTTAACACTATTTGTTTCGCTATAAACATATATACTTCTTGCTGCTCTACCATCATTCCTTCTCTCCCTCGGTGTGCTCATGTTATTGCGTGCATGGGTCAAACAGGTATGCCATACAAGATGTACTATATATTTCGTTTCTTTTAAGTAACTATTAGTGTGTTACCTTTCTCTTCTTTAGTAAGTGCCCTAATTTCCAGTTCTGGGTATCATTTATAATCATACTTCAAACTTTACTTATTGGTATCAGTTAGTTTGTAATTTAGGTTATATGTGGTATTGGTTTATCTGGTATGTGTCTCGATTATCTCATGCTCTTTCTGTTTCAGGACACAAGGGAAGATAGTAAAGGAAGAATCACTTAAGTATAAAAAATGATTTTAATGTAATACGCTATTTTTATGTAGAGCATTTGGAGTATGTATTCAGAGCGAGAATACCAGGAATCAGAGATAGACCATCTTGGGAAGCCGATTGCAGTTGATGCAGGGGTAAACAATTTCTATCTCATTACAACGTTTGATAGGAATAACATTTCTTTTCTTTTACTACAGAATGTGAAGTCTTCTTCACATTTCAGGAGTCGAAAAGTACAAAGTTGATAACCCGAGGAAGTTTCATTACCTCAATCAATCAAACTTTTATGACCTAAAAGGAGTGGATGAGTTAAAGAGTATTTTGCCACAAAGAAGGCTATGGAAATTGTTGGGATCAGCTCCGATGAGCAGGTCATTACATACCGGTTATACCTATCATGACACTTATAAAGTCCTACCTAAATCATTTTTTCCCACAAGACACAATATTCCGTGTTGTTGCTGCAATTCTCCACTTAGGTAACATTGACTTCGCAAAGGGAAGTGAACCAGATTCTTCCTAGAATATAAAGGAAG
>BQNB010007197.1:45661-94429 GCA_026074375.1 Tanacetum coccineum | reverse complement strand
GATCGTAGGATCGTAGATAGGATTGTGGGATCGTAGAATGGCCTTATTTTGGACTTTTGATAATTTAGGCTAAGGTTTATAAATTTTCATCAAGACGGTTTCCTATTTTTTTCTATCCATAATCGTGCATGTATGTAGTATCTTTTTTTTATCCAAATCATTCATTTATCGATTGAAACATGAATGAGCTTTGTGCAAGTATATGTATTACAATATATCTAATGTTCTATTACCATGGTACTTGAACATATAACTTTTTTCTTTTATCATCCATTTAGACTCGTTTATCATATAAAGGGGAATTTCATATATACCCAATAAAATTTAAAAAATTAAATATTTCTCTAAGACACAAGTTATATTTGCATGATGTAAAATGCTATTAAATAATGTTTGGATAAAAAATATAAATATTAAAGTGTTTTTGAGATATATGTAAATGCTCATCATATAAAATATTATATAATAACATATACAAATATAAAAAAACAACCTTATACAAAAATATATATGTTTTTATAGGATCTTACGATCCCGATCCGATCCTACAATTACGATCTTGCAAAGCCGAAAACGATCCTAAGTAAGATCCCGATCCTGACAACCTTGGTTCAAACTAAGCAACGCATTCCTAGCTTTAAGAACTTATGATTATGATGATGAAGATGTTGCAAAAAGTTCTACAGTTAAAATTTTGTTCTTTAAAATCAAGTTACAAGGTCCTAATAAGTTGTTGCTTTGAGTCTTGATTCATCTTGAATTACGACTATGAAAATAAGTTGATCTATGGTTGAGTCGAAATGAGCACACACATTTAAATCATATATCCATGTCGGGAGTTAAAAGTTCACAAGTCATAAGTATGAGTGCTCAACATTTAGACTTATATTGACAAATGATCTTGTTTAATTGCTTGGTTTGGATCTAGTGAAAAATCGGGGACGATGAATTTATCCGTCAGGACATCCGTAGATTATTCTATGGACGCTTCTCATTCTATGATCCCAGTGTTTATAAAATAAAGGAAGTCAAACAGGTAAGGAGTTAAGGAAAGAAAAACGAAAAAATCAAAATATTAGGCGATAGTTAGTGTACATATCCAAAAATGGTGAATGGAAACAGGACTTGTCGAAGCTATTGTTCTTTTGTTTCCCCTTGACGAACTCTTTGCTGCTTTTCGAGGTTATTAGTCTGAGGGGGATCGAGATTCTTAGTATTCTTGGTGTTTACTTCATAACATTGCGTGAGGACACGGCAATTCCTTAGTATGGGGGATTTTGGTATGTGCTTAATTACACATACCATTTTCCATTTTAAAACGATTTAACGACTAAAAAACGTTACCAAAAATACATTGTATTTGTATGTTTTGCTTTTGTATTGTGCAGGATACGGATATTCAAGAAAAGGAACAAAGAAAGCCAAATCCAACAAAGCCAAGCAACGGGAAGGAAAGGACCTAAGACATGGTCGAAGTCTAAAGTCATCCGCTTGAAGAAAATACAAACTTAAGGCTTAAAACTGCCAAAGTCTCAAGTTGTATTACTAAAATACAGATGGAGGACCATAACTGCCACCGGGCAGAGATTACATTTAAGTTAATAAGACTTTAGGGGACCAATACTGCTACTTCCCCTAAGCCTATTTCACAGCCCAACAAAACCCAGGTACAACTTGGATGTCGTCCCATACCTTCTCCCTGCAAAACACCTTCTCTCTCTAGCCAAAATATTTTCATCCACCCTACTTAACCCATCCCTGTTGTTATAAAAGCCTGTTGGCAATCCCTCACCTTTTCCACAAGTATCTTTCAATGGCTGGAGATTGTCTCCAAAGAAGCTCAAAAGAAATCATAAGGCTGGATTTGCCTTTAGAATCCCCTCACACAACAGCACACTTCGTTTTTTTCTCTCTAAAGAAGGCACCAAGCTGAAAGTCCAAGACTTCGGACTTTAAATAGAGCTTTTTGTTAATCCTTTGAGGCATCTAGTTTTTAGTTTTTAGTAACTAATTAGTTATTAATCTTAGTTTAAATTTCAAAGTTATTTACTGCTTTTTACTTTCAGCTTTGTAACACTTTCAAGATTAAATGCAAGTTGAAGTCCAATTTACAATACCAGTGTTAAGTTTCTTTAATCATATTGTTTTGTGTTCTAAAAGCTCTCACCACAGCTCTACTTATAAGCTGTTTTCATTAAGTAAAGATAAAAAGATAAGTAGTAATGAGAATATCACAAATATCACTCTCAAATATACCACAGATTATGTTATGGATGATAAGCCAGTTCTGGATGGCTTATATGGGACTCTCCTAGCTTGTTTTATGCAAGCTAGGCTTGTAGATTCATTATTTGACCCTGTTTGAGCAGGGTTTTGTAAGTCATCTCTCTTTTCTTACAAATTCTTATTTATTGCAGAAGTGCTTATTGTTAACTTATTTATTGCTTATCTTTGATTAAGTCTGCTACTTAAGTGCTTTAATTTGTTATTTGTAATCTGTTTTTATATGTTTGAAATAAAATGATTTTTGGGAAATGTTAAGGGCTGTTTTGACAAGCAGTACTAACTTTAAGTTAGTACTGCTAGTTCATTTTTGGAATTTAAAACTAGCAGTATTAACTTAAAGCTACCAGTACTTAACTCCAAGTTGTATGTTAGTAAAAACTGTTTTAGTCTGTGGTTTCAATTTAGCTTATCAGCTTATTATTTCTGCTTATTTAAGATTTCTTTAGCTTTTTAGGGTAGATTAAACCATTTCCTTTACTGATCTTTAGGGGTAAGCTTATTTTAGCTTATTCTCCTTTTCAAAAGTATCTTCAAGTTTATCAGTTTATTTAGTTTTTTAGCTTAGTTGACATTCTGAGCTTATTCTGTGTTGCTTATTTTTATCCTTGAGTGCTTATTAGGTTAGTTAATTACTTGTTTTTAGCTTATTTGCTTATTTCTTGCTTCATTAAAACTAACAGTACTAACCTTAAGCTACCAGTACTAACTTATAACTAGCAGTATTAACTCCAAGTTAGTACTGTTAGTTAATACTGGTAGTACTGTTGTTAGTACTGTTATGTTTCTCCTGCTTTGCTTAGTATAAATTGCTTTTTGATTTTGCTTATTTTTATGTGCATTTTGCTTATTAGTTTTAGCATCAAATCATTCCTTGTCATATTCAAACACCAATCATCAATCGTCTTTCGATTCTCCATTTCTAGCCTCGTTGGGACTTAACGACCCGGGAACACTCTATACTGCTTCCGGTTTTCATTGCTCTCACGTGTTTTCGTCCCTTGTTGTGTGTTTATATATGTTTATGTTTATTTACACACATAAATAAGGGGTGAGTTCGCGCGAGTCACACATCTCTCTTTCTATTTTAAGCTCACAAAATCTCTTATTTCTTTTGGCTTACCAAGACACTCTTTCTGTTTTTATATGACAGTTGTGTATAAAATTCCATCAATTCCAATAAGTTTCATACTGTCCTCCCCACTTCCAAGTGTGTAACCTCTTGAGAGAGGTGGATCAATGGACTGTTTAGATGTAATCTCAAACCTAGTTTGAGCATTCACATCCCCCAATATGGTATCTTGGCACCTGGGACCACTACATGAACCAATTCCCTAAGGAGTTGATTCATTAAGTGTTGCCATGGATTGGGTCTTATTTGATGTTACCACTGTCCTGCTCTGCTTCTTAGCTAGAAGCAGTAGTGGCAGCCCTTTCCATTCTGTCACCCAACTCCTTATGGACAGCCTCATCACCAACCTTTGTCAGGGGGACCACTAGACTGAGGTATCTTGGTGTCCCGACCTCTTTTGATATGCCTAGACGTGTTTTGATTACTTTTGAACATACTTATGATATAACACATCCTTTCATCCATGCTTTTTGGTTGTATGAATAAGGAACCTCCCCTCAAACAATGCTTCAAGAGATAAGAATTTGAAACAGTTGCAACTTTGGTGCCCATGTCATCTTAACAACATTAACATTTGCCTGGCAGTAGTAATTTTCTGCCTAGCAGTATTAACTGAAGTCGAACAACATTAACTCTGTCTTCAATAATTATGCAACAACATGCCTCTATTCATCACAAGCACACTAGAAAAGACTAGATAGACATGTGGGAATTCATGAGGATCCATATTTATGCATAACCCATGAATAAAAGTTAAACACTGTGAACCAAGACCATTATCTTTCTTCAAAAGGTGAAGCATTCAACATCAAAGGTGAAGCATTCACATCTTTATTCGAATGCTTTACCTTTCAAATGTTAGTTCCACATAGATCCACCTAAAGATACAAATTCCAAACCATTTTCTTCTTAACAGCATTAACCTTAACTAACTGGTTTAACAAAACAGTCTTAAGTATAACTAACAGTTTTAATTATACTTAGTAGTATTAATTGAGAAAACTAACAGTATTAATCCTTTACAAAACTTTTACAAAAACATAAAGAGGGATATTAGACAGTTTAGTGTTTCTGCATTTCCAATTACTTGAGACCAAGTATTGAAATCTGCCTGCATCAAAACCTTTTGTAAGAAGATCTGCAACATTTAAATCAGTATGAATTTTAACCACTTGTATTAACTTTTTAGTGTTGCAATCTCTTATAAAATGATGCCTAATCTCTATATGTTTTGTTTTAGAATGTTGAACAGGATTTTTAATAATGCAGATAGTACTGTTATTGCAAATTAATGACCGTGTTAAGGAAATAATTTATACCCATAATCAGCAAATTGGTTTTGAATCCAGAGTACTTGTCCTCGCCAACTTGCAGCAGCCACATATTTAGGCTTCAGTTGTAGAAGTTGCAACCACAGTTTGCTTTTTACACTTGAAGATATCAACCTGTTTCCCAAAAACTGACATCCTCTAGTTGTAGATTTCCTATCAAGAGTTGCTCTAGCATAGTCACTATCAGTATAAGCAACAGTTCAAATGGAGAATCCCTTAATACCAAAGGCCTAAAGTTGGTTTGCCTTTCAAATATCTAAAAATCTCTTTACTGCTAAGAGATGTGATGTCTTAGGAGTAACTTGAAATCTAGCACATTTGACATAGGCAAACATGATACCTGTTAGATGCGTGAGTTACATCAAAGACCAATATAGATCTATAGAGATGTACATCAACAATCATCAGCATCTCCATTCTTTAAACCAAAGGTTTTTCTTAATCACAGGAGTTGAAGCAGACTTAACTCTAGAGTAGTTGATTTCTTCTAAAATATTTAGACTACATATTTGTTCCTGACTGATAAATATGACATATTCCTTATATTGTACTTGTAATCCTAGAAAGAAAGTTAGTTCACCCATAGAACTCATCTGAAACTTATCTTTCATTAGCTTCTCAAAACTAGTACATAACTCCTTATTTGTTGAGCCAAAGATAATATTCATCTATCATAGACCCTGTTTACAAGCAAAAATATCTCTTTTTGCTTCTTGATTAATAATGCTTGTACAGGTCTATGTAGATCGATATTATCTTTTGCTTAACAAATAAGGAGTTATGTACTGGTTTTGAGAAGCTAATGAAAGATAAGTTTCAGATGAGTTCTATGGGTGAACTAACTTTCTTTCTAGGGTTACAAGTACAACAGAAGGAAGATGGCATATTTATCAGTCAGGACAAATATGTAGCTAAAATTTTGAAGAAATTCAACTACTCTGATGTGAAGTCTGCTTCAACTCCTGTTGATTTGGAAAAACCTTTGGTCAAGGATGGAGATGTGATGTGTTGATTGCTAATCTCATATAGATCTATGTTGGGTCTTGATGTTGTATCTCACTGCATCTAAACCAGGTATCATGTTTGCAGTATGTGCATGTGCTAGATTTCAAGTTACTCTTAAGACATCACATCTCTTAGCAGTAAAGAGGGAATTTTTAGATATTTAAAAGGCAAACCAACTTTAGGCCTTTGGTATTCTAGGGATTCTCCATTTGAACTGGTTGCTTATACTGATAGTGACTATGCTGGAGCAACTCTTGATAGGAAATCTACAACTGGAGGATGTCAGTTTTTGGGAAACAGGTTGATATCTTGGCAGTGTAAAAAGCAAACTGTGGTTGCAACTTCTACAACTGAAGCTGAATATGTGGCTGCTGCTAGTTGCTGTGGACAAGTACTCTGGATTCAAAACCAATTGCTGGATTATGGGTATAATTTCATGAACACTGTCATTAATATTGACAATAACAGTACTATCTGCATTATTGAAAATCCTGTTCAACATTCTAAAACAAAACATATAGAGATTAGGCATCATTTTATAAGAGATTGCAACACTAAAAAGTTAATACAAGTGGTTAAAATTCATACTGATTTAAATGTTGCAGATCTTCTTACCTAAAAGGTTTGGATGCAGGCACGATTTCAATACTTGGTCTCAAGTATTGGAATGCTGAATCACTAACTGTCTATATCTCTTTATGTTTTTGTAAAAGTTTTGTAAAAGATTAATACTGTTAGTTTTCTCAATTAATACTGCTAAGTATAATTAAAACTGTTAGTTATACTTAAGACTGTTTTGTTAAACCAGTTAGTTAAGGTTAATGATGTTAAGAAGAAAATGGTTTGGAATTTGTATCTTTGGCTGTGAACTAACATTTGAAGGTAAAGCATGTTGAATACAAGATGTTGAATGCTTCACCTTTTTGAAGATAGATAATGGTCTTGGTTCACAGAGTTTAACTTTTATTCATGGGTTATGCATAAATATGGATCCTCATGAATTCCTACATGTCTATCTAGTTCTTTCTAGTGTGCTTATGATAAATAGAGGCATGTTGTTGCATAATTATTGAAGATAAAGTTAATGCTGTTCGACTTCAGTTAATACTACTAGGCAGTAAATTACTACGGTCAGAAATTTTAATGCGGTAAGAGGACATGGCACAAAGTTTTGCAACAGTTTTCCAATTCTTATCATTTGGGGCATTGTTTGAGGGGAGGTTCCTTATTTCTACAACCAACAAGCATGAATGAAAGGATGTGTTATATCATAAGTATGTTCAAAAGGGATTAAAACATATCTAGGCATATCACAAGAGGTTGGGACACTTAAGAATACTCAGTCTAGTGGTCCTCCTGACAAAGGTTGGTGATGAGGCTGTCCATAAGGAGTTGGGTGACAGATCGGAGAAAGGGCTGCTGCCACTACCTGTTTCAGCCTTAGAAGCAGAGCAGGACAGTGGTAACATCAAATAAGACCCAATCCATGGCAACACTTAATGAATAAAGTCCTTAGGGATTTGGTTCAGGTAGTGGTCCCAGGTGCTAAGTTACCATATTGGGGGATGTGAATGCTAAACTTAGGGTTGAGCTTACAATCTATACATTCCATTGTCCCCTCTCTCAAGAGGTTGCACACTTGTTTGTGGGCGAGGACAGTAATGTAAACTCATTGGATGATGTGAAATTTGTAACAACTGTCATTTAAAAACAGAACCAAGTGTCTGGTAAGCCAAAAGAAATAAGACGAATTTTGTTGAGCTTAAAACAATAAGAGAGATGTGTGCATAAAAGGCAGTAATGGTGATTATTGAGCATAAGAATTGAGAGATTTTGTGAGCATAAAAACAGAAAGTAGGGTGTGTGTAAATCAAATTTGATGATGAAAGTTGTTTATTGGAATGAAAATTGAATGATTACTGGTTAATGTATTCTTTTAATGCTGCTCTTAGTGTCAATACTTAATGCTACTAAGCTTAAGTTTTGTTTTTAGGGTTAAATTAGTATTGCTCCGTATAGGATCCTCTGCGTTAGCGTAGGTTATACTGCCAGTTCAAGTTTATCTGCTTTTGAGGGTGATTCTATTAAAAATACTTCGATTTAAGGGTTTCATTTACTTCTTTATACGATTTACTTATTCAAACACTCTCTAACCTAAACCTAATTCATTTTCATCTTTGATCATCGATGTTAATCATTATGACAAGCCTAGTTTGTTTGCTAAAACACAATCTAGTTGCGTTTTGGAAAAAAACACCAGAAGAAAGAAAGTGATGGGTTTATATATATAATTGATTTCTTGAAGGCAAGTTCTGTTTCATATGCTTTAACAGTCAATCCGATGATCTACACATCTTGCATTGAACAATTTTGGGCAACTGCCAAGGTACAGACAGTTAATGGAGTGCGACAGATACAAACCCTAGTTGATAAGAAGATGGTTATTGTTATGGAGTCAAGCATTAGGAGATATCTTCACTTGGATGATGCAGAAGGTACTGATTGTCTTCCAACTGCTACTATCTTTGAATAATTGGTGCGTATGGGGTATGAAAAGCCTTCTTAAAAGCTTACTTTTTATAAAGATTTTTCTCTCCTCAGTGGAAGTATTTCATTCATACTATTACTCAATGCAAGTGCTAAATCCATTGCATGGAATGAGTTAAATAGTTCTATGGCTTCGTTGATCATATGCTTGGCAACTAATCAGAAGTTCAATCTGTCTAAATATATCTTTGATGCAATGGTGAAACACTTGGATGGAGGAGTCAAATTCTTGCTGTATCCATGTTTTCTCCAAGTTTTCATTAATCAACAATTGGGTAATATGTCAACACACAAGAAGATTTTTGTTAATCCCTTTCACACAAAGAAAGTGTTTGCAAATATGAAGAGGGCGAGAAAGGATTTCTCTGTGAGAATAATACCTTTATTTGATACCATGATGGTTCAACCTGTTGAAGAAATGGGTGAGGATTCTAGATAATCCATCTGATTCTACTCCCATACCCTTTATTGATCAAAACATCTTCATCTTCCCAACCCAGAGGACAAACCATCTAAGAAGTTCAAGAGAAGGAGGCAGTGGTTCCGCAAGATGAGGCAAAGATGATGGAGTGTACCAACACCTGCCAATGATTCCACAAAAGCTATGGTGAGGTTAGCTGAAAAACTAAACAGATTTTGTGGATTTTATGGTACCAAATTGGCAAACACAGGTTTTGATTTACATAAAGCAAAGGAAAGGATTGCTCAGCTAAGGAGTTGATGCTTTTGAAGAAGAGGATCCAGAAGTTAGAAAGGAGGGAAAATATCAAGACTACAGGTTTGAAAAAGACTCAGGTAAGTTAGTATGTCTAGGGAGTTGAGGTCCTCTGTAGATCAGAAGGTTTGGGTGTTAATGAAGATTTGCATCCAAACAGGGAGGAGTATTGAAGATATTGATTGGCTGATGGTTTTTTGTTTCCTTGGTTGAATTGTTAAACTCAAGAACACAGATGATCGACTTGATATTTGATACTTGAGTTTTGGATGATGTTGAGATGCCTATGGAAGCTAAGGTTGATGGGAAAGATGAACAGAGTACTAAAAAGCTTGATGATAGTACTACTGGCGAAGCAGTTACTACTATTGGTAATGATAGTGTTGTTCCTACAACAAATGAGGAAATCACTTTGGCTTTTTGTTTGCTCAGACCACTTATACAGATTAAGCAGCTAAGCCTAAAAAGATTGTTACTACTCGTGCTACAACAACAAAAGTACAAGACCCGAGGATAAAGGGGTGGTTATTCAGGAGCCAAGTGAGTTCAGAGCTCCACAAGAGATAAAACAGAACTCCTCGTTCTATAATTAGTGATCGCGATACTCATTTTTGCAATGACCAATTCGCGAAGGTCATGCTTAAGTATAGAGTTACGCACCATCTTTCTACCGCGTATCATCCACAAAAAAGTGGACAAGTGGATGATGCATTATCGGCCTTCCGTACCGCTTTCAAGATACCCATCGGGTGCACTCCTTATAAGCTTATGTACGGAAAGGCTTGCCATCTTCCTATCGAACTTAAACACAAGGCCTATTGGGCCTTTAAGCATTGCAATTTTGATCTTAAGACCGCGGGTGATCACCGAAAAGTTCAAATGAATGAATTAAATGAACTCCCGGATCAAGCTTATGAGAATTCTTTAATCTACAAAGAGAGAACGAAGAAGGTTCATGATTCCAAGATTAAGAACCGCGTCTTCAACGTTGGTGATCGAGTTCTTCTCTTTATTCTCGATTGAAGACTTTCTTGGGAAAGCTCAAAACCCGTTGGACCGGACCGTTCACCGTTGCTCAAGTTTTCCCTTATGAAACCGTCAAGTTATCTCAAACCGACGGACCAAACTTCAAGGTGAATGGTCATAGACTTAAACATTATTTTGGAGGGGTCATACAACTGATGGCTGTCCCGATTCTCCAAACTTTCCCCATGGACTACTAAATCCGGGGTCGAGTTAGGCTCGTGACTCGGTTAACAAAAACTAGCGCTTCATGGGTGGAAACCCATGCTTATCCTTAGTAGTAGTATATTAGTTATTAATAAGTGTGACATGAGGAGGCTCGCCTCTTCCTTTCTCGTGTTTCGTGGTTTGTGCTTTATGTCTAGGATTGCCCGGATTATGAAGACTCTCGGCTCTTGGTTTTGTCCATCGTCCATTCGATCTTAAATCCTTAGCATGCTTATATATGGGAATCTAATATCCTAGATCATATTGATTAACGTTTATCTATTTTCATAATTCATAAACGGCTTTAGATTTACGTAGAGACCCCTTAATATTTTGATTACACCTTGAAATTAGTATGGGGGTGACAGTCTCACATTGAGGACAATGTGTAGTTTTAGTATGGGGGGAATCTATCGATTTGATTATACCTGCAACTGTTGTTCTCACGTACCCCGTTTTTCCGCAAAAATTTAAAAAAAATTATGTAGTATATAGTCATGGTTAAAAAAATATGTGTAGAAAATGATGAAAAATAAAATTTATTGTTAAATAATAAGTGTTTTGACACGAATGTAGGTTTTCCGTTGGTGAGAACAAAAGTAAATTTTGACCCAACCAATTTTATATCTTAGCTTTTCTCCTTAACGTAAATAGATTGAATTTTGCTAATCTTTTATACAATGAGCTTTAAAAAGCGAGTCTTGCTTGAAAAAGTTTAGATTTTGCAAGTTCCCATAATTGATTTTTAATATGCAAAGTTTGATTTATTAGGCTAAGCATTCACGAGTTTCTTTATTAGAGATTTTAAATTGTGAAGAACAAGAAATGATAGAGTCAATTATAAGTCATAATGCTAAGCGTGGAATAGATGGATTTCTTTAAGGCTCATAAGTGTTAATTGTGGCTTTTTCTCCCATTAGCTTGTTTCACTTGTATATAAATAATGTTTAATAAATAAGGTTGTCTAGTTTCTTTATTAAACAATTAACATTACATTATGTCACACAAGAATAAGTTGTAAGTTGTAGAATGTAAATTATGAAAAGCCATAAAAATGAAAAAAAAATATTTGAAAAATGGAAAATGGGGTGTTTTAAAACTTGTGACTTCTTAACTTTCCCCACAAAAGATTTTGCTACTTTTCAAAGGATTAGTTTGGGAAGGTTTTGGAATATTTGGTTTTAGAGCATATAACATTGCGTGAGGACACGGCAATACCTTAGTATGGGGGAATTTGGTATTCGCTATTTTATACATACTTTTTACCTTGTAAAACGACCCCAAAAGACCAAAAACATAATAAAAATTGCAAATATATACTGTTTTTGTGTTTATGTATGTGCAGGTACCAGATATCAAATAAAGGACAAAATAAAGGCAAAAGCAAGACAAAACAGAGCACGGGAGTGGAAAGAGCGCGAGAAAACGAGTTCAACGGCGCCTCCGGATCTTAATGGGCCAGCCCGTTACCCACTTAATGGGCCGGGCCAACCTATGTGATTACCATGTCTAACATAAGTCTAGTGATTATATGCCAGGCCTATTTAAAGTATTACAACTTCATAAATGAAATTTCATATTTGAATGAATGGAATGAAACCTCATGTGAGATTTAATTAAATCCACACAAGGCACGTGACTCCCCACTTAGTTCTTGAGGACTTATAGCAGCGTAACACGTGGCAAGGCAACTTGTATAACTTTCAAATTCAGTTGCGTAAAGATCAAATGGACAAAAAGAAATGCGTAGAAATGAAGCACTCAAAAGGCCATGTGGCTTCACATCAACGGTGGATCATTTTCATTGCATGTGGCGATCCGTGTGAGCTCGAGAGAAGGCCAATGATTGGCTAAATTGATGTGGCAATGATTGGAGCAAATTTACAAACTCTACCCCAGCTCTTGGCTATATATTCACACGCTCCCTCTCACTTTTGGAAGGAGGATTTAGATTTTATTTTCACATTTAGCTTATTAGTTTTGAGGAGTAGGTTAGATTACCTTATTTTAGTTTGGGTTTATTTTGTAACATCTTATTGTTAAGTTTTAGCTTATTTGATTTGTTTTACTTAATCTCGTGCTTATTTTTCTCTTCTTATTTCGAAATCAAAAAGCTTATTATTAATTATGAAAAGAGTTGGTTTATGGCTTATTATTTCGGCTTATCTACTTTTTTTCTACTTTTCGAGTATAAGTTTATACAAAGAGCTTATTTCTTACCTTGTTGACTGAGCTTATTTTTAAGTAAGTGGTGAAATTAATAAGCTATATCCTAGCTTATTGATTTTATGTACTTATTTATTTATTAAGCTCATCCGATTAAGTTTTTTTTAATAAGTTTCAACGACTTAGCTTATTTTCGATTTAGATTTTCCTAAAGCTTATTCATCTTGGCACGAGCTTACATGTTTCATAATAGAAGTAAATCGATTTAGCTTTTATGTTTATTTAGATTGCGATGGCTTAATATTGTTAGGAGTGCTTATTGTTTAGTTAGTTAAGGTTGATAAATCTCATTTTGATTCGCTTAAGGTTCTAAATCTGTTTTCATGATTAGCTATTTGTATTGTTGTAGCTTAAAGGTTTCGTTAGAGCTTAGTAGCTTATTTTCTAAAGAGTAGAGTTAAGTTTGATTTTATTTAAGCTTATTTCAATTGTTTCCTTAGTTTCGGTTAGCTTATTGCGTGACACAATTTGTTAATATGTGCTTATTTCATGCATTTGGTTTATGGTAATTAGTTTTTTTTGGGCTTCGTTCTTTTCCTGGGCTTCGTCTAGATTAAGTTGAGCTTATATTTGAATTGGGCCACGATTGTTGGACTGTGGATTGGTAGAAATTAGTTTAGACTACATTTGGGTCTCGTTGGAATCATGAAAAATACAAAGTATCAGATTGTATGTTTACAATTGTAAACTTTGTTCACTGTTAACCATTTTTTTGTTTATTTGTGTTGTTTTTGGTACCGGTCAACTCATGAGGCGTGGAGCTTAAGGGTTTATTTAGCTAGACCGAATTTGATTATTTGTTTTAGCTAAATAAATCGGGTGGTATTCATTTAATTGCGGGTCTTAAATTCGGTGCAATTTTCTATCCTTTTTCAATTAATTAGTGTAGTTTTAATTTGTCGTTTTATAACGTTTGCCATGTTTAGTTAGTTGATTTATTTGCTCATTTACTGTAGTGCAGATTTAAAATATATTTAGAGATTATTAATTTGCGATATTTATTTAGATTAAAGTTTTTAAAAAATATATAAAACAAAAATTCAAAAAAATAATAAAAATAAAATATAAAAATAAAATATAATTTCTTTTAATATAGGATTTATTTTTAGAAGTTTGCAATTTTAAAATTGAATTTTTTTTTATGCTTGCTTATTTGTCTCGTTTTAAATACTCATTTTTGTTTAATGCTTTACATGTTTAATTGTTTTTATTGCTTTGCTCGTTTTTATAATTTTATTTACTTTATCAATATGTCAAGTAGGATTTAGGAACCCAAATCAAAATCATTTTTGAAGCCATTCAAAATGCGCGATCACGGACTTAACCGATTTTCAATTCACACTTCGTCGAGGGAAAACGACCCGGGAGGTTTCTGAGACAACTTTGGTTAAAGGTTCGTTTCTCGAACCCGACGGAAAATACTATCTATACTATTATTGATTATCTTCCTTATTATTACGTATTTATATATTATATATATTTACGTGTATAAAAAGGGTGGATCACCGCACTATTGCCTTATTCTTAAATTACTCCTTTTATAATCATACCTAAGGACTTCTACACTAACTAGTGGATTGTCCCTGGGTAGATCCCTCCGGCTCTGGCAGGATCGTGGGATCGAGTACCTAACCTTACCATCTTTATAACTCCGATAAAGTAATTACAGGGTCGGTCTTAGGTGATTCCACAATTGCCATCATAACCATTCGCTCCCCCTTAATATGTGCATCGATATTCGAAAGAGTTTAGCACATATAGGAGAGCCTACACTTGAGTTAAGAAATCACAATTTTTATTGGATTTTCATAATTAAATCACATTTTCTCCCCCAAGCAAAAATTTCAAATCCGTTGAGATTCTGGGTCTCAATTGATTTAAGTTAGGAAAATTTAGGAGAAAGTGTGTCAGGTTTATACAAGCCAATTATGGAACATATGAATACTTAATATACAAGCCTAAGATACAGTTTAATCACTACATTAGAATGTACATATGACAACAACATATAAAAAAGCTACCCCTCATTCGGTTCTCTTCAGCAGTCGGTAGTCTCCTTCTCTTATCCTGCCACCAACAAAGTTTTCTAGATTCTGGAAGATACGTCTTGTCTTAAGTCGTTTCTGTATGGCAAACATAAACTCCTTGCTTCTGTCGACGTCTTTCTTCGTCCAAAACCGTGTATCCAAACCTGGATTCATCCTGTTGACCCTAAATTCCTTGACTCTATAATCCAACGCTTCATCAATCTATTGTAGAGTACCATCACTGAACTTGTGGATTTCATTGAACCTCATGATCATCTGAACCCCATATTTGTCCCTAAACGTGATGGCCCTTGGAGAGTCAATTACTGTGAAGTCATGCTTGTACTCAAATCCCTTGGCATCCCATCGAGGTTTGGTAAGGTTTAACTACGTCTAGTAGCTCTCAATCCCCAGTCGGAAGTCTTCTACGCGTTGTCTGATAACCAAGTTTCTGGTCCATAAGTTGACAGCAGTAGTGAGAATCTTTTTATCTTCGGGTGAGAGATGGTTCAAGTGACCTTGAAGATTCAACAAGTACAGATCTTCAAAGTCACTAGGGTACAGATATTTGAAGTCCCTTTCCGCGATGACATATTCTTTGAGATCAGCTCGACGAAGGACAATCTTCTTCATGTAATTGTACCCATACATTGGGAAGACTTCAATTCTGACGACACTTAAGATACGCATATGGGTCCGTACAGCCCTGCGATCACCTTCAGATGTGTGTCGATCAATGTAGAACCGTTGTCTTTGAAACCACCAGTGAGATATACCATACATCGCAGCGACGTCATACTTGCATTCTTCTTCAATCCACATCTGATCCGGTACCATTTGCTCTAAGCCGACATCAGGATAATAGGCAGCCTTCATCTTCGAGATTGACAAGGCAGGCCTGCCCATCTTGCGGCCGTACCGTAGATATTCCAAGTCTTTGTTGAAGAAGAAATCCGGTTGTATTGTGACATGACCCGGATCACCACCCAACGGTAGTGGTTTGCTGACGTTGTACCTTAGGATTGCATCGTCCACTTGATCGGTGAGAAGTTTGTGGCATTCTTCCATTTGGAACTGGAGATGAACTACGTCGGGATGAAAGACTTTGACAATTTCGTATGCAGGGCCTTCCAGGTCTTTTTGAGTCAGTTCAGAGATTCCTTGCTTTTTGCAATACCAGTCCATGAATGTTGCCATATCACCGATCTGAGCAAGTAGTGAGTTCTCTGGTGGAGGTGTATAGGTAGACTTCAGAGCAGAGGCCCAGTTGTTCGTTGGGACGGTCAGATCAGATGATGGGATGGACCAGGCAGGTTCAGGTGTAGCAGGTCGGTCTTCAGTGATAGGCTTCCACCAACTCTGCCTCAAGTTTACAGTGGGAATATGATCACGTCCAACGTCTTCACCACTAGATGAGTATGCTTGTTCGTCTGCAGTCGTATCGTCATCCATATGAAGTTCTTCAGGAATTGGTGAGACAGACGGCTTAAGTCTGGTGTCGGTCATCGTCCAAGCCGTATATTCTGCTGAAGCAGCCGTCTTTGAGGAGCTGGGGGCAGCGGTGCTTGTAGACTGACCACCCTGATTTGGAGGTGGATGAGGAGGTGGTGATGAGACGACCCCAGAAATGCCATAGGCTCCTAAGTTTCCAGAGACTGCTGGTGGTGGAGGATGAGGTGGAGAGCCAGGTGGTGTTTTAGGTGAGCCTTGTCTCTTTTTCTTCTTTTTCCTTGCTTCAGCCAAGTCAGACAGGAGCTGGTCACTGTTATCTCGGGCCATAGACTTCTCCAGAGCCTCGTACAGCATCATGTGATCTTCATAAGTTTGGTAGGATTTGGATTCCCACATTCGGTTGTGATGAATTTCTTTCATATCAGCTTCTGGCAAGTCTCTAAAGCATTCCCTGAGTGGTGCCTTGCATAGCCCAGTCAACAACATCCGTGACTATTTCATCCATAGCTTTGCGTACTTGATTGGGAATATCTTGATTCTCCAACATGTACAGTCTGGACCCATGTGTGTCTAATATTTCCTCCAGGGCTTGGTTCGCATCCACCAAATCCGTGATATGTTGTTCGAGTTCTCTAATGTGCTTTAGTAAGGTGGGATCTGAGGAACCTTGTTGAGGTTGAGGTGGTAGAAGAAGCGTTGTTATTGTTGTCGTTGTTGTTGCAGTTGTGGTTGCGGTGGTTGTAGTGGCCGATGAACATTGGGAGAATCGGGTCTAGACACGAGATCAATCACCGGTGATGTCATAGGAGGGATAGCAGAGGTGTCTTAATGAATTGTGATGGACACCATTGATTCAGCTTCTGTATCTGCGGTTGTCTTCTCATTATCGGCTTCTGAGGGTTTATCATTAAAGAATTGATCGCCAAAGCTGAAGTCTTTGGCTAAGTGTTGTAGAGAAGACAAAGTCCCTGTAGAGCTGGCAGGCTCCTCGGGAATCACCGGTTCGTCAACCGTCAGCTTAATATTCTCCTGAACGTTAGGGTATGCAGTGGTGGTGAACTCTTCATCCATTTTTCCAGGTTGTGGTTGACTTGTGAGCGTCAGTGTCCTCAGCATTTTGTGTTCAAGGTTGGTCCAGCATGAAACCAGGAGTTGATAGAGGTTAGATTCTGCAACATCATCAGGGTTTGGTTCAGCCTGGCCTTTATCTTGTATACCAGGGTCTGGTCCAGCCTGGCCTTTATCTTGATCACCACTCTTGACTACGGGAGGCATTTCCTCATCTGATTCCGTGTCACTTTCAGTCAAGCCCAGTTCAACATACAGAGATGAGGATTCGTCATGACCCGAGGGTTTAGTTGGTGCGGAAGTACGTCTCGAAAGAGTATTGTTTCAGCTGGGCTCTTTTCTTTAGATATGAAGATTGAGTAGAACCTGAGCAGCTTGCTCCGCACCGACTTTCTCCTTTCCCTTTCCCTCTACCTCTGGAAGTGGTTGAAACTTTCCAGTGTCAGTTTCCCTAAACACCACAGGAGGAAGAGGACCCTGAGGTGCACCGTGAGCATCCTTCAGACTTTCTTCAATAGCCCTTTGCGTATCAGCCTCTAAGTCACCAAACCCAGGTTCAGTCAATGGAATACCCTCATCAACAAACTCATCGACCAACTGCTGAGATCTCTTAAGAGTTCGCTTCTTTACCACCTTCCCAGCTTTGCTTGTTTGGCTGGCGGAGTTGCTTTCAGTGTTTCCAAACCTGCTTTCGTTTCTTCTCCTTAGGCTTGGTTGGTGCTGGTTGAGGTTTCTTGGTTGCTGCTTTAGGTGCTACGGGTTTAGCTTGCTTGGTTACCTTGGGTTTGGTTGATTTTGCAGGTTTTGGTGCAGGAGAGTCAGGATCACTAACTTCTTCACCAGCAAGATATCTTTGATGCTTGGCTACTTTCTCTAGATAAGCATCATAGTAGTCTGCTCCTCGAATGTCATCAGTGATGAGTTCATTCAGAATAGGCATCCCAAAGACTTCCCTTTTGGTTCCCTTAGCACTGAATTTGAGATATCCCAGAATAGGTTCTTCAGTAGGCAAATGAAGGGGAGACTCTGGTCTTGGATGGAACTTGTGCTTGCGTTGCAGATGAAAGATAATTAGTTTGGTGAACCTTACACACTTGGGATCACAAAAGAGTGGAAATTTTTCTTTCCCAGAGTAGGTTGTGGCCAGATTCTTTTTTTCTTCCTAGAAGTATGGAATGGATTGAGTGAATTCTTCCCAACATCCTTTCCGCATAATCGATATGAGCACGATGGATGATGCCCAAAAATCTTCAACACTGAGCACTTGGCCTCTCAAACCCAGAAGTCTTTCTGTAAGGCACAGATTAATGATTGTCTAGTGCTCTTCCACGGTGAACATGTCATTAGTTACGACAATAGATAAGATGTTTGACGTCTTTTTGGATAACCCAGATCGTGACAAAGTTGATAAGAGTATCCTGAGTTGGAGGCGAAGACAAAGCCTTTGTTGTGTTGGTCTGGCGGATCCTAAAGAGCATCTCTGAGTGTGTCTTTAGTGAGGTTGAACCATTGCTCATCCAGTTGACACTTGTAACCCCCGGTGATTCTGTCATAGCAAATAGTATCCCAGAACTGCTGAATATAGATAGCTGGTATTGTCGAAGAGGCGGTAAACGCTCTGAAGAAGTTGGTTTGCTTCAGAATGTGCACCGCAATCTTGTAGATTGGGTTGCTTTGTGACTTTTCAGCATCCAGATAGCAGTTGCTTTTCCCTATTGGCACCCATCTAATGTGAGGCAAGATTTGTTCATCAGTGCGATTAGGTGGTGCCTGATAAGTGTAAAATACACATATCCGTTTATACCTAAAAATAACTCAATTAAACCCAAAACAGACCAAAAATGGCAAAAATATGCTTGTATTTGTGTTTTGAGAGGTGACAGTGCGGAATAGTCAAAAAATTGCAATAAAACAATCAAAAACGTGCAAGCACTACACGAGAATCAAAGAGTAAAAAGTCCGAAGCCAAGCCAAAGCCAAATCCCTAGCCATTTTCTCCTATATATCACAACCACAAGGACAATCTTTCTATTTCGAAAGTTCTTTAGAACTTAAAACAGGAAATGAAAGAGATGCCAAATGTGCTAAACTCCCAAAACTCCCAACAGTTTTAACTGCAAAAAAGGAGCGGGAACCCTTTTACTATTCAACCGTCTCTTCATTCACCCCAAGGTAAAACAAAGGGGCAAATCAATTAGAGGGTGATTAAGTCAATCAAGAGGTCCTACATCACAAATGAAGGACAAATCAGTCTATATCAAGGGATTCATTATCCTTCTCATCAAGAAAGAGCCACGTCAATAATTGTGAAAGCCAAATAATGTGGTTTTTGTTACTAAAAAATACTCACAAAAGAAGCACAAATGTCACATCAATGGAATGACACGCTGGCAATCCTCAGGTGTGCACATCTTGATCAAACGGCCACGATTGAAGCTCAAATGATTGATACGAAATGAATGGCAAAGATTGAAGGATTAGTAGCAAGAAGGATCTAGAAGCTTTAGCTGGACACTATAAAAAGGCCTCACTTCTCACACACACACCATCTAGTTTTTAGTCTTTTTCTTTATCTAATTTTTAGTAATTTAGTCTAGCTTAAATTCGTGTTTTATGTAATTTTCCTTTTTCAAGTAATGTAATCAGCTTCTTTAGTTAAATAAAATTCAGTTTTTAGTATTTTAAATCTCGTTTTCTAAGCTCTCATTTAAAGTCATAAGCTCTCTTAATAAGTTGTCTCAATAAGCTCATATTAAGCTCTTTCAGTCTATAAGCTGAAATAGAGCTGTTTGAATTCAGTATTAATCTTATCTAAACCTTAAATCAGTTTAATCTTATATGGATCTTATTGAATTTAAGCTTTTGGAAGGGGATCTTACTTTGGAAGAAGACCCTTAAACAAAAAAAAAAAAAGGACTTAAACCTTACTATAATAAGCTAATGAGCTTGTAGCTGCCTTAATTGGTTCCCTTTTGTTTTAAGCTAAAGGATTAAGTAAGTTTCTCTTTTCATTCTTCGTAAATTTCAGTTTTAAGTTGCTTATTTTTAGTTTATATCTTTTAATATTGCTTATTTGCTTATTCTCTTTGCTTATTAGTGTTTAAATATCTCTTCTAGTGCTTATTAGTTGTTTGTCCTAATCTGTTTTTGCTTATATAGTTATAGATCATTAGTTACTAATTTCTGTCAATAAAAAACTCTAAAAACCAAAAATATTAGTTTAAATAGTTTAGATCTTAGATTAAGGCTTAATCAGTTGCTTAATCATGATTGTTAAGTTTGTCTTAAGCTAGTTTTTTATCTGGTATTCAATACTTGTTCATTAAATTTCTCTTAAAAAGCTTTTCTTAAATCTGTCATAGTCTAAAAGGGGTGTTTGGTTTAGTGCACTCTTGATTTACACTAGCAGTACTAACATAAGTTAGTACTGCTGAGCCCTTACACTACCAGTACTAACTAAAAAGTTAGTACTGTTAGCTTAGATTTTAGTCTGTCAAATTCAGTAGGATTAAGTTTAGTTATAGCTTATTATGAATTTAGTTTTAGATTTTATTTTCTAGCTTATTTCATTACTTATTCTGTTATCAATAGTCAAATTGCATCAGCAGTACTTTCACTTGAAAGTACTGCTGAACTTTTACACTAGCAGTATTAACCTCAGTTAGTACTGTTGTGTTCTTAGCTTAATTTAGATAGGAAAATTTAGGATTTAGCTTGCCAAATTCAGTAGGATTTAAGTCTTAATAGAACTAAATATAGTTTAAGTCTTTAAATTTGTTTTCTAGCTTATTGTCTCAGTCTATTTTGCTTTCAAAAGTCTTAAAAAACCTGAAAAATCCAAAAACAGTACTTAGAATCTTTAGGATTTAAATTTGTTAATCTAGCTTTTAAGTTTAGATTTTATAGCTTATTTAGATGGATAATAAGTAGATTAATAAGTTCTTAAAGTTTTAAAGTTTAGTTTAGCTTATTAAGTTTTCTAGCTTAGTTGGAGTTTGTGTTACCTTGCTTATTTCTTGAGTTTGCTTGTTTCATGTTTAATTTCAGTAGTTTAAGAGCACTTCTAGGTTAAATTTCTTTGCATTTTTAGATTAAGCACATCATAAGTTTTCTAGATCACATTTCCTTTTTAGATTCGAGCTTAATTTGAGCATTTTATGGCTGTTTAAGTGAAAATAAGCTCAAAGCCCTCCTTTCTGAGGTCAGCTTAAAAATAAGCTCTTATTGAGCTTATTTGTGAGTTTCAGCCCAAGTAGCCTTTATTAATTTTGTTCCCACTAGTTTCCTTTACAACTTTGCTTCTTTGAGTTTTTCATTTTAAGCTCTTTAAAATTTCGAATGCTTATTGGACTTAATTTGTGATCGGGATAGATTCTCAGGGTAGATAGTGTAACTTTCAAATTTAGTTGTTTACTAAGTTGGCCCTCCGTTAGTTGTTAAGTTTCCCCGTTAGTCTCTTAGATCTTTGCACCATTAGTCCATTAGTTAAGTTGTTAAACTAAGCTTACTAGTTTTAATTAGTAATTAGGTTTAATTTTTAATTAGTTTAATTAAACTTTTATAAAAAGATAAAAATTAGGGCTTTTATTTTTAATAATTTTCTACACTTTTTCTTTAGTGAAATTTTAGTTCACATTTTTAGGGTTAAATCTTAGTCAATTTGCTTTATAGTTGCATTTCCGTATTTGTTTAATTGTTCAATTTAATTTTATTTTCATATCTTTCCAAATCAAATATCTTTGCTTCATTCAAATCAGGATCCGAACCTAAACGTGGTTTCAATTTCACTAGTCATTGGGGATAACGACCCGGGTGATCATACTTACCCGGTTAAATATACGTATTTTATATTATATTATATATATTTTTGAGAGTGAATTTTATCAAGGGTAACTTGGTAATTTTCTTAATTACTCTTAGGATTATATTATTTTGTGATATATTTTTAAGTATAAAAAAACTGCAATCACTGCACCTGTAGCACGAGCCCCGTACCGATTATCACCAGTCGAACTGTAAGAGTTATCCACTCATTTGCAGGAACTTTCTGACAGAGGATTTATAAGACCCAATTCCTCACCCTAGGGAGCTCCGGTCTTGTTTGTCAAAGAGAAAGATGGATCTTTTCGGATGTGTATCGACTACCGTGAACTAAACAAACTTACTGTAAAGAACCGATACCCACTTTCGAGAATCGACGACTTGTTTGATCAACTACAAGGGTCAAGAGACTACTCTAAGATCGACCTGAGATCTGGTTATCACCAACTCAGAGTTCATGAGGAAGACATTCCCAAGACTGCATTTAGGACTTGTTATGGTCATTACGAGTTCCAAGTAATTCTGTTTGGTTTGACTAACGCACCGATAGTATTCATGGATTTGATGAATCGGGTGTGCAAACCGTATCTGGATAGATTCGTGATTGTGTTCATCGATGATATTTTGATTTATTCCAAGAGCAGAAAGGAGCATGAAGGGCACCTTAAGTTAATTATGAGGTTACTAAAGAAGGAGGAGTTGTACGCTAAGTTTTCAAAGTGCAAATTTTGATTGTCGAAGGTACAATTTCTTGGTCATGTGATTGATAGTGAAGGTATTCACGTTAATCCCGCTAAGATTGAGTCAATCAAGGATTGGGCGTCACCCAAGACACCAACCGAGATTCGTCAATTTCTAGGTTTGGCTGGTTACTACCGATGATTTATCGAAGGTTTCTTGAAAATTGCTAAGCCTATGACGAAGTTGACTGATTGGGGAGAAAAGGCAGAGGCTGCGTTTCAGTTGTTGAAACAAAAATTATGTAGTGCTCCAATTTTGGCTTTACCCGAGGGAAGTGAGAGCTTCGTGGTATATTGCGATGCTTCACATAAAAGGGCTGGGTACGGTTTTGATGCAAAAGGAGAAGGTCATAGCTTACGCATCCCGCCAACTTAAGGTTCATAAGAAGAACTATACCACACATGACCTAGAGCTTGGTGTAGTAGTGTTTGCTTTGAAGATGTGGAGACACTATCTATACAGTACAAAGTGCGTCGTGTTCACTGATCACAAGAGTTTGCAACACATTCTCGATCAGAAGGAGCTGAACATGAGACAACGACGATGGTTAGAGTTGTTGAGCGACTACGACTGTGAGATTCGATATCATCCAGGAAAGGCGAACGTGGTGGCTGATGCCCTGAGTCGAAAGGAAAGAAGTAAGCCGTTATGAGTTCGGGCCTTAGTTATGACTATAAGGTTAAATCTTCCTAAGCAGATTTTGAGTGCTCAATCGGAAGCTAGGAAAGAAGAGAACTTCATCAACGAAGATTTGCATGGCATGATTAACAAGCTAGAACCTCGTACTAACGGAATGTTATGTTTGAACAATCGAAGTTGAATTCTGTGTTTTGGTGACCTGAGAGCTTTGATTATGCATGAGTCTCATAAGTCAAAGTATTCCATCCATCACGGATTGGATAAGATGTACCAAGACCTTAAGAAGCTGTATTGGTGGCCCAACATGCAAGCAGAAATTGCCACTTATGTTAGTAAGTGTTTAACATGTGCTAAGGTTAAGGTAGAATATCAGAAGCCGTCCGGTTTGTTGGTTCAACTAGAAATCCCATAATGGAAATAGGAGAACATAACGATGGACTTTGTGACTAAATTGCCAAAGACGGCAACCGGTCAAGACACGATCTGGGTAATCGTTGATCGTCTCACTAAGTTTGCTCATTTCTTGCCTATGCGAGAAGATGAAACGTTAAAGAAGTTGACAAGACAGTACTTGAAGGAAGTAGTCTCAAGGAATGGAGTGCCAATTTTGATAATCTCTGATTGTGATGGGAGATTCACTTCGCATTTTTGGAAATCTCTTAATAAAGCATTAGGTACTCGATTGGATATGAGTACGGCTTGTTGGGTCTTAAAAGACCTCATGGATTCTTAGAAGTTACTGCTGCTCAGTGCTGGCGGTGGAAAGATTATGACTGTTTGAAGACTTTCTACTGTCAAGAGGATAAAGACGAATTAAAGAGATAGAGATTGTTTGGAGAAAAAGAATGTGTGTGAAGATAAGTGTTGAGATATTTATGTACAAGATATACATGTATTTATTTAGAAGATTACGTTTATGTTTAGAAAAGATTGAGATATCTTAGGAATATATTGTAAGCCGACTAGGACTCCTTAGTCTATAAAAGGAGGCTCTAGGGCATTAGTTGAATATACATCTCACACATCCAACACATCTATCAAACACATACATAGATCCAGAGATTAAGAGTCATGTAAGCTTCAAGGTTGTAACCCTAGTACTAAGATAGAGTACTCGTATTATTATCTTTAATAATATTGAAGCGTTTTGTTACATCGTGTGTTCATTCATTCATATTCACTGTTCCATTCATATATCTTCTAAATATTAAAGAGTAGATTTCGCATACTCTTTGATATACACACAAAGTTTCTACTATTGTTATTTTAGATTTATCCAAGGTAACATACTCTTTACAAGGTAAGGAATCGATCTAGGTTTGGGATCAACAAGTGGTATCAGAGCTTTGCTTTGAGAAACTTTGATCTAGAAGACATGGATCTTGAATCTACAAATAGTGGTCCTACTGCAAAGCTTCCCATACTTAAATTGGGGGAGTATGAGATGTGGGCTATAAGAATTAAGCAGTACTTCCAGATCCAAGACTATGCACTCTGGGAAGCGATAGAAAATGGTGATTCATAGGTCTCAATATCTCAAACAACTAAGGAGAATGTAATAACAACTATAAAGATGTCTACACCTGTAACAACAGAAGAAAAGATAAAGAAAAAGAATGATGTTAAAGCTAGAGGTTTGTTACTCATGGCACTTCCAAATGAACATCAGCTAACATTCAGTCAGTATCCAGATGCTAAATCTATGTTTGCTGCAATTGAAACAAGATTTGGAGGTAATGCAACTACCAGGAAAACTCAGAAAACTCTCTTGAAGCAACAGTATGAGAATTTCAGTGCAACAATTGCAGAGTCTCTTGACTCTACTTTCAATAGGCTTTAGAAGATAGTCAGTAGGCTTGCTATCTTGGGTGTGATCATTGCCCAAGAAGATTTAAACTTGAAATTTTTAAGCAGCTTACCACCTGAGTGGAATACTCATGTAGTTGTTTGGATGAATAAGCCTGAGATTAAGACTATGAGTATAGATGATTTGTACAACAATTTCAAAATTGTTGAACAGAAGATAAAGAAAACTGTTGGCACATCTAGTGGTATTCAAAACTTGGCCTTCATGACTGCACCAAGCTCTAGCAGTACCAATGATGCTAACACTGCTTCCAATGATGCTAACACTGGCTTATTCATAAGTTAGAGATTAGCCCTAGTGTTAATACTGCATTCCATAAGTTTTGCACTAGCAATGTCAGTGATAATACCATGTATGCATTCATGGATTGAAAATCCGAATTGGTTGTATAATGTCGTACATCCGACTTAGAGCAAATTCATGAATATGATTTGGAAGCAATTGGATGAGTGCAACTCTCTTGCTAAGATGTGAGAGCAAAGAAGACTATCAAAAGACAGGCAAAAAGATTTTCATTAAGGTACTGATTATTGCTGGTAATATGATTAATCTAAGGTGGAGTGTTACTACTGGTCATAAGTTAGGACACTTTGCCAGTGATGCCGAGCAACAGAAGCAAGGAAGATCAGTTTCAGAAATCAAGACAACACCAGAAGCCAAGGAAACAAAGAATAACTTCCAAGGCAATGTAGGCTATGATTGAGTAGGTTTTGATTGGAGTGACATGCAAAAGACAATTGTCAGACAAACATGGCTCTAATGGCATTTTCACTGACTCAGAGGTATAACACTTGATAATAAACATGCTCTAAACTGTTCTAATAACTATGAAACTTGTAAGAAACAATATGATGATCTGCTTGCTAAACAACATCAAACTAAATTTGAGGCAGCTACTTTTAAAAGAGAACTAGATACTGTTGAAGCACAACTTATCACATATAGGAAGAATCAGGTTCTTTTTAGTGAAGAAGTTGTTGTCCTTAAAAGAGAAGTAGGAATCAAACAATATGAAATTAATATGCTTAAAACAGAGTTTGAAAAAGTTAAGCAAGAAAAAGATGGCATTGAATTTAAAATTAAAAAATTTGATAAGGCCTCAAAACACTTAGATCAGTTGTTAGAAAGTCAGATAACTAACAAAAGTAAAAAGGGTTTGGGATATAGTGTTGTTCCTCCACCTCATCCTTTAATTTATAATAGACATAACAAACTAGATCTGTCTTATTCTGGTATTGATGAATTCAAAGAGCCGAATTCGAAACGCGAATTGTCCTGAGGTGGGTGGTGGTGGGGGGTGGGGAATAGTAAGAAAAGTCTAAAGTTGTTTTGTGAAAATGAGTCAAAAATTCCAAAAAGAATCTGATAAGTCTTTGGTAAAAGAACAAGAATCACATGTCAAAAGTAGCTTTGTTGAAGGTTGTGGGTCTAACACTAGTAAGAATGTCCGTAAAGAAGGAACCTAATAAAGTTATGGAGAATAATGATGCTCCAATTATTGAGGATTGGGTGTCAGATGATGAGGAACAAGATGAGTCTATGACTAAGCCTGTAAAGAAAACTGTTATTCCTACTGCTGCTAAAATAGAAAAACCAGTTAAAAAGTCAGTTAGGTATGCAGAGATGTATAGATCACAAAGGCCTAGAGGGAATCAGAGAAATTAGAAAGGTCAAAGTCCAATCAACTAGGTAGTGAATTTGTGAGGTATAACAAGGCTTGTTTTATTTGTGGGAACTTTAATCATGTGCAGAGACATTGTACTTACCATCAAAAGAAAAAGGTGGTAAGTGGGAACAAATACAACAGGGTGGATAATGACTATTATGCCAAGACCTCACACCATAGAACCTACAAAAATGTGACTCCAAGAGCAGTTTTGCTAAGAACTGGCCTAAAACCTCTTAGTACTGCTAAGTTAGTTTATACTGCTCACCCAAAACCAACAGTGCATTGTGCTAGACCAAAAACTCATTTTTTTCAAATCAGCACAATCTACTATCCAAAGGCCCTTTTATAAGAAACCAGCATTAACTAATAGCATTTATCAAAGGTTAAAAACTGTTAAGGCCTAGAAAATATTAATACTTTGCTGAGGTCATAACACACCAGTTAATACTACTGTAGGCCTAGAGTAGTTAATAACTGCGAGTGTTAATACTGTTAGGCCCAGAGTAGTTAATACTGCTAGGTCAAATAGAACATCAGTTAATGCTGCCAGGGCAAATAGGTTCAATGCTGTTAAGCGCCCTCTCATTGTTTGGGTATGGAGACTTACGAGAACCCCAAGAAGTGCATCAATCACTTTGAACAGATATAACTACATTGATGCACGGGGCAGATCCAAGTCAGTAATGGCTTGGGTCCCAAAAGAAATCTAATTTCTTTATTCTTTTGTGCAGGGCAAGCCACAACATGATGATAAAGGATTTATACTATTAGTTTTTCACCATTGAATACTAACTAAGTAAAATTAAAACCTTTTAGTTATACTTAAGACTGTTTTGTTAAACCAGTTAGTTATAGTTAATGCTGCTAAGAAGAAAATGTTTTGGAATTTGTATATTTGGCTGTAAACTAACATTTGCAGGTAAAGCATGTTAAATACAAGATGCTGAATGCTTTACCTTTTTGAAGAAAGATAATGGTCTTGGTTTACAGAGTTTAACTTTTATTCATGGGTTATGCATAAATATGGATCCCCTGGAATACCCAACATGTCTATCTAGTCTTTTCTAGTGTGCTTATGATGAATAGAGGCATGTTGTTGCATAATTATTGAAGATATAGTTAATGTTGTTCGACTTCAGTTGATACTGCTAGGCAAAAAATTACTACTATCAGGCAAATGTTAATGCTATTAAGATGACATGGGCACCAAAGTTGCAACTGTTTCCAATTCTTATCACTTGAGGCATTGTTTGAGGGGAGGTTCCTTATTTCTACAACCACATGCATGGATTAAAGGATGTGTTATATCATTAGTATGTTCAAAAGGGATTAAAACACACCTAGGCATATCACAAGAGGTCGGGACACCAAGATACCTCAGTCTACTAGTCCCCCTGACAAATTTTTATGATGAGGCTGTCCATAAGGAGTTGGGTGACAGAATGGAAAGGGCTGCCACTACTGCTTCTAGCTTAGAAGCAGAGTAGGACAGTAGTAACATCAAATAAGACCCAATCCATGGCAACACTTAATGAATCAACTTCTTAGGGAATTAATTCAGGAGTAGTCCCAGTTGTCCAAATACCATTAATTGAGGGGGATGTGAATGCTTAAACTAGGTTTGAGATTACATCTATACAGTCCATTGATCCACCTCTCTCAAGAGGTTACACACTTGGAAGTGGGGAGGACAGTATGAAATTTATTGGAATTGATGAAATTTTGTACACAACTGTCATATAAAAACAGAAAGAGTGTCTTTGTAAGCCAAAAGAAATGAGAGATTTTGTGAGCTTAAAAACAGAAAGAGAGATGTGTGCATAAAAACATAAATGAGTGATTATGTGAGAAAAAAGAATTGAGAGATGTTGTGAGCATAAAAACAGAAAGAGAGTGTGTGTGAATCAAATTTGATGATGAATAGTTTTCTTATTTGGAATGACATTGAATGATACTGGTGTATTATCTTTTAATGGCGGCTTAGTTTTCAACTTAATGCTTGCTAAGCTTAATTTAATTTGATAGGCTTAAAATAGTACTATCTGTAATTGGTTTCTACTGTTAAGCGATGTTTAAAGCTGCACAGTTCAAGTTTTTTGCTGTTGGGGGTGATTCTATAAAATACTTTGATTAAGGGTTTCTATTTACATTCTTTATTCGATTTCAACTTGATTCAAATACTCTCAAACCATAAACCCTAATTTAATAATTTCATCTTTGTGGGTTGTGAAAAGGAATCAGATAATTCTAAGGAGAATTCTGATAAGTCTTTGGTAAAAGAACAAGAATCACAGGTCAAAAGAATGTAGAACCTAATAAAGTTAGGGAGAATAATGATGCTCCAATTATTGAGGAATGGGTGTCAGATGATGAGGAACAAGATCAGTTTAAGACTAAGCCTGAAAAGAAAACTGTTATTCTTACTGCTGCTAAAATAGAAAAACGAGTTAAAAAGTCAGTTAGGTATGCAGAGATGTATAGATCACAAAGTCCTAGAGGGAATCAGAGAAATTGGAATGGTCAGAAGTCCAATCAACTAGGTAGTGAATTTGTGATGTATAACAATGCTTGTTTTATTTGTGGGAGCTTTAATCATGTGCAGAGAAATTGTACTTACCATCAAAAGAAAAAGGTGGTAAGTGGGAACAATTACAACAAGGTGGATAATTACTATTATGCCAAGACCACACACCATAGAACCCACAAAAATGTGACTCCAAGAGCAATTTTGCTGAGATCTGGCATACAATCTCTTAGTACTGCTAAGTCAGTTTATTCTGCTTACCCAAAACCAACAGTGCATTGTGCTAGACCAAAAACTCAATTTTACAAATCAGCACAATCTACTGTCTAAAGGCCCTTTTATAAGAATCTAGCATTAACTAACAGGCATTTTAATCATAAGGTTAATATTGTTAGGCCTAGAATAGTTAACACTGCTAGGTCATACAAAACACCTGTTAATACTGTTAGGCCCAGAGTAATTAATACTGCTAGGCAAAATAAAACATTAGTTAATGCTGTCAGGGCAAATGGGTTTAATGCTGTTAAGCCCTCAGCATGTTGGGTTTGGAGACCTATCAAACCCAATAGTGCATCAATCACTTTGAACAGATACAACTACATTGATGCACGAGGCAGATCCAAGTCAGTAATGGCTTGGGTCCCAAAAAGAATCTAATTTCCTTATTCTTTAGTGTAGGGCAAGCTACAACATAATGATAAAGGATTTGTTGACAATGGATGCTCAAGGCACATGACTGGTAACATAGCTTATCTCTTTGATTTCAAGCAGTTTGATGGAGGTTATGTTGCATTTGGAGGAGATTGCTGCTTTGAAGAAGAGGATCCAGAGGTTAGAAAGGAGGAAAATGTCAAGACCTACAGGTTTGAAAAGACTCTGGAAAGTTGGTATGTCTAGGAGAGTTGAGTCCTCTAAAGACCAGGAGAGTTTGGGTGTTCTTGAAGATGCATCCAAACAGGGGAGGAGTATTGAAGATATTGGTGCTGATGTTGATGTTTCTTTGGTTGATGAAACTCAAAAAAGATATGATGATTTAATATTTGATTCTGAAGTTTTGGAGGTTAATGTAATGCATGTGGAAGCTAAGGTTGATGGAAAAGATGACCAGAGTAAGAAGCTTGATGATAGTACTGCTTGTATTAATGATAATACTGCTAATGAAGCAGTTACTACTGCTGGTATTGGTGATAGTGTTGTTCTTACAACTAGTGAGGAAATCACTTTGGCTCAGACACTTATACAGATTAAAGCAGCTAAGCCTAAAGTTGTTACTACTGCTGCTACAACAACAACAACTACAAGACCCAAGGATAAAGGGGTGGTTGTACAGGAGCCAAGTGAGTTCAGAGTTCCACAAGAGACACAACCTTCAAGTTCTAAAGATAAAGGAAAAGGTATTATGATTGAGCCTGAAGTTCCTTTGAAGAGAAAAGATCAAATTGCTCTTGATGAACAAATTGCAAGAGATATTCAAGCTAAGTTGGATGCTGAATTATTAGAAGAGCAAAAGCTAGCAAGGAAACAAGAAGAAGAAGCCAACATAGCATTGATTGAGTCATGGGAAAATACACAAGCTATGATGGAGGCTGATAGATTGCTGGCTGAGAGACTCTAATCAAAGGAAAGAGAGGAATTGACAGATGAGGAAAAAGCAAAACTCTTTATGAAACTGATGGAGAAAAGAAGAAAGCATTTTGCTGCTATCAGAGCATAAGAAAAGGGAAACAGACCTCCTACCAAGGCACAAATGAGAACTCAAATGTCTACTTATCTTAAGCACATGGGTGGATATACATACAAACAACTAAAAGGAAAGAGTTTTGATGAAATTCAAAAGTTGTTTGATAAGGAAATGAAGAGAGTAAATACCTTTGTAGCTATGGGTTCTGAGGTACAGGAAAGCAAAGAAAAGAAGGAAGAAGGTAGAGAGGAAACAGCTAAAGGTAGCAGAAAGAAGATGCTTGGAAGGAAAAGAGCAGGGAAAGAACAACAGAAAGAATCCTCAAAGAAACAAAAAGTAGAGGAAGAACAAGAGTCAGAGGAAGTTGATGAAGATAATGAAGTTGAGTTAAAGAAGCTTTTGGTGATTAAAAAGGATGAAGATATAGCAATTGATGCTATACCACTTGCTACCAAATTACCAGTGATTATTGATTATAAGCTTCATAAAGAGGGGATGTTAGTACATTATCAGTTGATAAGAGCAGATGGAAGTTCCAAGATATATTCTTCAATGATAAGGATGCTCCAAGGAATAGATAGAGAAGACTAGGAAGCTCTTTGGAGGATAGTGAAGGCAAAGTATGGTGATACAAGGCCTGAAAATGATTTTGAAAGAGTGTTGTATGGAGATTTGAAAGTTATGTTTGAACCAGACATAAAAAGTGATGTATGGAGAATGTTGCAAGGATACAGGGTGACTATTTGGAAGTTGATTGATTCATCTGGAGTTCACTTTGTAAGGTTTGATAATCTTCACATTTTTATGTTGGTTGAAAGAAGATACCCCCTCACACCAATTACCATCACCAATATGCTCAACAAGAAACTTCAAACTTCAAAAGAAAGCCCTAAAAGGCAAATCCTTTTAGTATAAATAGACGTAGTCTTAGTAGGAAGATGAAGGGTTTGAATGCATCTTCCTGAAGTGTGATGAAGACTTTTAAAGAAGAAACTTGAAGATTTAGAAGATGAACATCAAGTTTAGGGGAGGATTGTTGGGTCTTAAAAGACTTCATGGATTCTTAGAAGTTACTGCTGCTCAGGTACATAATGGAAATTATGCTAAGTGGTTAGTACTGGTAGTATAATGTTACCACTGCTAGTTACTATTGTTAGTATAATTTAGTACTGATAGCATAACGTTACTGGTGTTAGTTGAAGTTAAGACGTGCTCAGTGTTGAAGGACTAAAATATAAGCTACGTAATTTAGGCTGTTATAGTAAAGTTAAGACTGCTAGTACAGGTTACTACTGTTAGTGTATATTAGTACTGTATACTAATAATACTACTTTTTATGTTTATTAGTGCTGCTGGTGGAAAGATTATGACCATTTGAAGACTTTCTAATGTCAAGAGGATAAAGATGAATTATAGAGATAAGATTGTTTTGGAAAACAAGAATGCGTGTGAAAGATAATGTTGAGAATATTAATGTACAGAAGATATACATGTAATTATTTAAAGATAACGTTTATGTTTAACAAAGATTGAGATATCTTAGGAAATATTGTAAGCCGACTAGGACTCCTTAGTCTATAAAAGGAGGCTCTAGGGCATTAGTTGAATACACATCCAACACGTCTATCACATCTATCATCACAAACACACATACATAGATCCAGAGATTAAGAGTCTTATAAGCTTCAAGGTTGTAACCCTAGTACTAAGATAGAGTACTCTAGGATTATCATTAATAATATGAAGCGTTTTGTTTACATCGTTTTGTGTTTTTTTTTATAGTCATTCATTCATATTCATTGTTCCATTGATATATCTTCTAGATATTAAAGAGTAGATTCCGCATACTCTTTGATATACACACAAAGTTTCTACTATTGTTATTTTGGATTTATCCAAGGTAACATACTCTTTACAAGGTAAGGAATCGATCTAGGTTTGGGATCAACACATCCCCTTACAACCCTTTGGGAATACGCAAAAATAATCCCTTTGTTCATAGGTTCTTTCCTTTCTCTTTGAAAATGGACAAACACCCCAAAACTATCTTGGTGTTAGAATGAATTTGTAAATGTCAAAGCGTGAAGTTCACTTGGAGGCTTATCAAGAATGGGTAGTTAAAAGCTAAAAACCTGGAAAAGTAATCCCGGTACGCTAACGCGTGGGCAGCGTGCCAGTTACGACTTTATTTTAGCCCTCCCTTGGTCTTGGCCTATAAATACCCCCTATTGGCTACTGTATCCCTCACCTCTTGCCATTTATTATTTCCCTCTTATTTCTTCTCTCTATCCCTCTACGTCTAATATCTTCTTGTGTTCTGATCTCTTCTCTTATCATTCTTGAAAGAACACATTTCCGTAAGAGAGTCATATAAGTGTATAACCCACACTTGTGTGTTGAGTCGAGGGTCTTCTTCTCTATACCCTTTCTATTAGAATCAAGTCTTAAGGTTAGGTTAGGACTTTGTTCAACTATCATCTATCATTTATTCAATTCAGTTGTAAGTGAAGTCTTGTACCTTTGTGGTCAAGCATAGATCGTGTGTTAATGTAGTGGGATTTGATAATTCCAAGAGGGGAGTTCATAGTGGTCTTTGTGGTTTAGTCGAATCACAAGTCTTTGTGGGTGGTTTTTGGGGGCAAAATATCGTTAGGAATAGCTCTTCTTTGTGAGCGTCGATCTTTGTGCATATCGGTGAAGTAAAGTTGTAATGGGTTGTAGTCCACCGTAAGGAATATACTAGAAGAATAGTATAGGTGTCATAGATTCACAATTGGACATACAGATGGTATAAACCCCTCATTCTGAACTAGTATATATCATGGTGTCAATGTCTATCTCTATTTCTTTCTTGCGTCGTTGTTTTATTATGTCACCACTTAGACTCTTTGAGACTTGAATAAATATAAATTTAAAAAAGTCAAAAATACTGTATTTACCCCCTTTACGATTCTACAATTGGTATCAGAGCGGGATACTCAAGTTTTTAATCGTTAAAACCTTCTCGAGAAGTCATTTTAAGTTGAAAAACTTCCTTTTCAAAAATTTGAAATCTTAAAATCTATTTTTGGAAAAGTTCAGTATTAGATCCATGGCTCAAGAGAACTATGCCGAGGGGTGTTCTATGCAAAGACTACCTTTTCTAGAAGTCGATGGGTTTCGTTTTTTGAAAAACCTATATGGAAACAAGAGTGTTAAATAGTTTTAACCGTTTTAAAATTAAAACTTAGATTGTCGACTTATGTCAAGTCAAGAGATATACACAAGTGTGTATGATAGCGATGTAATGAATAAATATGTAAATACAGAATATAAATAAGTAAAGATAGGAAAGATCAAACCGAAGACACAATAATTTATAGTGGTTCGGCTAAGAAGCTTCTCTTCCCCCTACTCCACTCTCCAAGTGCCCAAATTGAGAGTTTTCTTCACTATTTCAACAAGCTCCCTATAGGCGGAGAAAACCGTACACGTCGCTTACACTTTTTTCGATACTAAGCTAAATACTGAGTTCTACTTTGAGATATAACTAATCTAACACACTACATATTTTAAGGCATAAAATACTAACCAATCATACACATATGATAATCACAACATAAGAGATTGAAGATAGATAAATATCACAAATATGATGACTCGACTAAAATAATAACACATGAAGCTTCACGTCTTCGTTTGTGTTCTTCACTAAAGAGTAGAATAATTAGATCACTTATAATGGATTATAGAACAAGTATAATGATCAAAGAATGAATAAAAATAAATATGAAGAGAGAAAAATATTGGAAAGGGTTGTCTAAAATGAAGACATGAGGTTGCTATTTATAAGAAACATTTGAAATTAAAAATATGGTCCAGCAGCTATGTCGAACGGATCTAAAAATCCACCTATGCCTGGATCCGTAGGTGGCAACTAGAACTTATTTTGTATTTTAGTGATTAACCCCAAATCTTAACAAAATATTCTTTTGTACTTTAAAATCAGATTAATTAGATTCTTGTAGAAGAAAATATTTCTTAACATAAATAAGGAAAGATTTTCTAAATTTGGGAAGATTTGGAAAGATTGTTTCCACTTATGGTTAATCTTATTTTGTCTTACATGATTAATATAACTAGCTTAATTAATTATGTGTTTTCTTGAAATCATTTGATTAAAAAGGGTTTATGCAAATGATTAAGTTTGAATGCAAGAAAATATATTTTTTTAATCATTAACTACACTTTATAATGTCATATGTATACCTTAAGTGATTTGTCGTCGTCAAGTAAACTTACGAATAAATAACTTGTTTACGTAAACTTTTACGTAGTATGACATTATATTTGTTATTATCAAAACATAAAGATCATTAAATATAAATATCGTTTTACGCGAATATTTGTATTTACAATCTCCCCCATTTTGATGATGACAAAATATAAACTCATGTTTACTAAAAGGTTACTAAATGAGTATTTAGTGATTGAGTTGACATATCTTCTCCCCCTTTTTGTCGAAGCCAAAAGTGTTGTAGAGGCGCGGTTGCAAGTCGTATTTTGACGAATGCAAAGTAAAAATAAAGACAACTTTTCTAGTGCTCCCCCTCGGTGTATGCTCCCCCTTATTTGGGGCACCAAGGAATCAAGCTATGGAGGCATGCTACAAAACAAAGTTAGTAGACAAGCAAATATATATAGCAACAACACATGCATATATAATCAATAAACAACCACCTCATTACAATTAATAATGTTAATTCTATTATAAGAGAAATAACATAAATATTGGCATAAAGCCAAGATAAAATAAAAAGACATGAACTAGAAAATATTAAAAATAAACTAAAAATTTTAAACAACAACTAAAAATCCTAAATCTTGGGATAAATGCGGTTCTCCCATATAATCTAAATGAGTTGGCAAAACACCAAGGTAGTTTTAGTGCGGAAGGTATTGTGGGTTGGATGAAGATCTAAGGTGGTGTTGGATGTAGGAGCATATGAAATGAATGCCTTTTTATAGGCGTTGAAGTTGTTCAATTTTGTTGTAACAACATCTATATAGAATGAGATGAGGGTCATAATTGGTTTTTGGAATCAAGTGATCCATTTTTTTATGTGAGAAGGGTTTGTTGTTTTGTGGAGTGTGTTCTTGTATGTATTCGAACATGAGATGTATTTCTCATAGTAGTAGTCCAATTTTGCTTCGAGAACTACTACAACATTGACATGTCAAGTGATAAATATGTGTTCCAAGACTTCAAGAGGAGGATTGTTTGTTTGGCTTTGGATAGAGTTGTGTTTTGTGATATGTTCTTGTATGATTTTCCTTTTGAGTGTAGGTGTTGAATCATTGGATGAACTAGGAATTTTAGTATTCTATTAGGAATAAGATAAAGAATGGGAATGAAAGGTTTTAAGTGTGGTTGTTATATAGAGGGTTTGGTATATGCTTTGGTATAATGGTTCTTAAATTATATGCATGATGTATTTTATCCTAAGGTTCAAGATCTATGAGATTTTAAATAAAGCAAAAAATAATTAAAAAAATGACGTCAGATGTGTATACGGATCTACCTTAACAAGGCACGGATCTAGGCTTCCTAGATCCGTAGATCCGTGAGATGGTCAAAATTGATTAGGGAGTGCTATAACACTAAAAAAATCTAAAAAGACATACATTTTAAGCAATTAAAGCATAAGTAGTAGTCTTAAGCATACACAATCCATAAGATAACATAGCTTTGCACTTAGTTATGGCAAGCATACGTCAAATAAGCATGATAATGTCCTAAGATAATTATCCATGATTCCTAATTAATAAACTACCACTGATTGACCAAGGTCTCTCTTTGATAATATCCTAGCAAAGGAGTGGATTGATTTTAATTTTCAGCCGATGATGGTGAATTAGGCATTATGGAATTTGATTCTTCATCCTTATATCTCTTTCCCATTTTTCCCATTGATGGAATTCATCACACGATAGTGTAGAACGAAATGTAGTTTGGAATGTGGATGAAACAACTTTGGATGTTTTGCAAGAACATATTCGTAGAGACAAGTGAGAAGCAAGCCATATGGCAAAGGACACTCGACTTGATTTTTGACACTTTCAATCTTGTGAGTAATGTAGTAGGTAAGATTAAATTTTTGACATGTTTTGAGATGATAGAGTATGATGGCAGAGCATGTATCTATAGAATTTTTGTGACACAAATGACATTCTCACGAAGAATGAGTTCCCAATCTTTGATGTTTGGAAGAAGATCACCATGATAGATGATGCTTGGGTTTGAATGATGCGTGCTACCATGTTGTACGATGATGCGACTTTTGATATCATGAATGTGTGGAATGTTTCTTAGGTAGAAAGGGTGTTTTTCTCGATGTGAGTTTAGGAGATCAAAAGAGCTTTTACTTGAGTAGATACAAGTTCCTTCACAAGGAATTTGTAGGATTTCTCTAAACTTTTCGAGTGTCATTATGAAACTTTTGTCTCTAATGGTAAAACCAATAGATAGTGACAAATCATTCACATTTTTAATAAGTTGGAACTTTTGATAGAACTCAATGATTAAGTGTGGACAGATTTGTCCATTCAAAGTCAAGAGGCAATCAAACTTAATGGTTTTGTCCTTCATTGATTAGGCGATTTTGAAGGTTTTTGAGGGTGTTTTTGACATTGTTAGGAATAGAGTCCAGACGATGGAGTTTTGGTATGTAGAGTTTGGTTCTTTTGTAGTCAGGTTTCATCATTCCAAGCATAATTACACCTATTAATTAGAAATTTAATTAATGAGTTATCTACTTATGTATATGACATGAAAGTGTGTCATTATGCATATGTTATGTAGAAGTGTGGTTTGCAACTCATAATATAAATATGTGGGTGTATACACGAATTACCTTTTTACACAACTATTTTTGCTCTTTCTCAAAGTCGAATGAGTCAACACAGTACATTTTTTGTATGTTTTAAAGGATCATTAATGAGAGCATCGAATTTATGAAAATCGTTTTTAATTTGTATTAGCAATGCAAGTATAATTATTTTCAACAAATAAAATGGTTGAAAATATGATTTGGGATTTAAAATAGATTTATGTTTTAATGAATGACATGTGTTGTTAGATGATAGATATCATGTTTACACACAACATTTTTATGTTTTAAGATGAGAATAATGCCATTATCCTCGGTTTTGATTTTTGTAGAAAAATGTGAAATTAAGACTTAAAATTGAAAAAATGAAGTGAGAGAACATACAATATGATTGTTAGTAACTTGGAGATGACATATCAATGTTAATTATGGCTTGAAATAATCTTAGAGGGACGAGCAATCTTGGGTGATAGCATAGTTAGGTGGAGTTCTATTATTTAAAGAGAATAAGCAAGTAGTTCAATCGTTTAAATGTAGGATATGTCTGACTAAGACATGGATCTACCAAAAGAAGGGACAAATCTCCTTACGGTGGATCTATGGATTCGCGAGTGGCTCAAAAATGACCAGGGTTCGATTTTGGGCACTTAGAGTGTTGGTTTTATTATTTTGGCAATTGGAGTGACTTATAGATGTTATAGGGGATGTATGTACAAATTTTCAGAGTCGACGTCCCAATTTTGAGCATAACGTGGAAGTTGTAGTGAATTTCCCAATGGAATTTCAACAAAGCCGATCCTACTTGGAGTTTGTTATCTTTTAGCATGTTTTAGACCATCGCTAATAACACAAACATTATGAACATTTAGACGTAATAAAACATCGTCAACACAAGTGTGAGTTGTAATTCGATGATTATTCTTTTCGTCTTTTCAATCAATTTTGTAATTTCATGTAGTCAACACAAATGGTTGTACATGTAGATTTAGAAAGTATCTATGGTCGTTTTATTAATATTTTCGTAATCTAAAAAAATTCTAATCTCGATTATGTTCATGATTTGAAATTTGTAATTGGAACGTATAATGATAATTAACATCTTTTGAATAATGATTAATTACTTTATTAGATTTCCGCTTACGATCATTTTTAGGAGGATGAAGATTCACTATCGGGGATATATTCCATCATTCCTAATCCTTATCTTAAATAATTAAATAACTCACGTTTTAAATTCTTAGTTAATATATCTGCTAAGTTATCTTTGGATGCAACTTTCTCGATATAAATGTTGCCCTTTTGGATGTTGTCATAAAGGAAGTGGTGACAAATTTCTATATGTTTTGTTCTAGAGTGTTAGACAGGGTTTTTACTTAAGTCGATGGCGCCTATATTATCGCACATGATCAAAACATCATCGAGTCGTATGTCGTAGTCGATGAGAGCTTGTCTCATCCATAGTGCTTGTTGACACGCCTTTCTGGTGAAAACATATTCGGCTTCGGTCGTGGAGATATCAAGGGTCGTTTGTTTCTTAGAGAACCAAGATGTTAGACAACATTCCATAAACGTACAAATGCCACTAGTGATCTTTCGATCAACATAGTCGCCCGCATGGTCAGAGTCGGCATAAACTATAGTTTCTATACCGGTTCCTTTCGGATACCATAATCCTAAGTGGGTAGTTTTAGGATTTTCTTGAAAATGCGCACATAAGCAAACACTAAAAATAATATCGGGCCTACTTGTAATTAAATAAAGTAAACTACCAATCATATCTCGATATTTAGTGCTATCCATGGAGTCGGCTTCGTCGTCCTTGGTGAGCTTGATCTCCGTTGACATCGGCGTCTTGGTTGGTTTGGAATCTTCCAACTCGAACTTCTTTAACATCTCTTTGATGTAATTGGATTGATTGAAAAATATTTCGTCTTCCATTTGTTTAAATTGAAGACCCAAGAAGAAGATCAACTCCCTCATCATACTCATCTCAAACTCGTCGTGCATGATTTTTGCTAAATCATCACACAAGTTTTGACACGTGCATCCAAATATAATGTCATCGACATATATTTGAACAATGATAAGATGTGATTTTGATTTCTTTATAAAAAGAGTATTATCGACCATTCCCATGGAATACTCGTGTTTTAGCAAAAATACTTTTAGTCTATCATACTAAGCTTTAGGAGCTTGCTTAAGACTGTACAAAGCCTTTTTAAGTTTATAAACATAATTTGGTTTTTCAAAATCAATAAAACCCGAAATTTGGGCAACGTAAACCTCATCGTTTATAAACCCATTTAGAAAATCACTTTTCACATCCATTTGGTACAATTTAAAATCGTTTGCACAAACAATAGCAAGAGGTATTTGGATAGACTTTATTCTAGCTACTAGTGCGTATGTCTTATCGTAATCTATACCTTCTCATTGATTATATCCTTGTGCTACTAACCTAGCCTTATTTCTAGACACAATACCATTTTCATCTAACTTATTCCTATACACCCATTTGGTTCCTATAATTGATTGATTCTTAGGTAGAGGTACTAAATCCTACACATTGTTAGCTATAAATTGGTTTAGCTCCTCTAGCATAGCTACAACCCAACTTTCATCTCCTAATGCCTCATTGAAATTCTTAGGTTCTATGGTCGAGATGAAACAAAATAAATTACTTTGGTTTTGGGCTTGTGATCTTAACGTTCCATTGATTAAGATTTCCTATGACTTGTTCTAGTGGGTTAGTTTTAGACTCTTTAATGTTAACGACCTCGTCAACTTCTACGGACTCTTCTTTAATATTATTATTGTTTACTACTTTAGTATTGTTTTCAATAGCTTCTTCTTCACCAACATCATCCTGAACTAATGGTGATAATTTGGTAGGAGGAGGACTTTCATCGAATATCACGTTGAGTGATTCTTCGACTTTCATGGTATGTTTATTCAAGATAACGTAAGCTTTGCTATTTTGTGAATATCCTAGAAAAACACCTTCGTATGACTTTGGGTCAAACTTGGTTAAATAATCATTAGTATTTAATATGAAGCACTTACTTCCAAATATTTTGAAATATTCTAAAGAAGGTTTCCTACCTCTATATATTTCATAAGGGATTTTTCCTAGAATTGTTTTATATTAAATCTATTAATAATAACATATGAAGTTGGTCCAACGGCGTTGCACCAAAACTTTTGAAGTATGGATTGTTCATTTAACATAGTCTTGGACATTTCTTGTAATGTACGATTCTTTCTTTCTACTACCCCATTTGATTGTGGAGTATGAGGAGCTGAGAAATTATGAGTATTGCCTTGTGCATCACAAAATGCTTTGAATTGTACTTCATTATCAAATTTTCGACCATGATCCTTTCTAATTAGCAAGTTATAAGAACATCTCTAATTTGGGTTTTAAAATTCTACCTTAGATAATTAAAGATTTCTCAAAAGCCTTCCGCTTTATCGTGTTATTTAAATTTTTTGTCCTCTATATACTGAGAATAATCATCCGTACATTATCGAAGGTATATAATATCCTTCCATAACTCTTAATAGTGGATGGACCAAATAAGTCCATATGTAAAAGCTCTAAACATCTATTAGTAGAAACCATATTTTTAGCCTTATGTCTTGCATGAGCTTGTTATCCTATTTTACAAGCATCACAAAAATATTTATCATATTTTAGCTTGGTCTAGTTTCTAACTAATTCTTTGGATGACAAAGATTGGATTAAACTTATATTTGCGTGACCAAGTCTTCTATGCCATAAAGTAGAATTATCAACTACCGTGGCGAGACATAATTTGTCTTGAGACTTATTTTCTAATTTCATGACGTATAAACCATTTTTCCTAATTCCATTTCCTATGATTTTACCATCCTTAATTATTTCACTATCGTCTTCCGTAAATAAGACTCTACACTTTTTGTCATAAATTTGACCGACACTAAGTTGATTAAAAGCTAAGTTATCTACGTGTTCTACGTTTGATATAGTAAGAGAGTCATTAGAGACCGTACCTTTGCCTATGATCTTTCCTTTCAAGTTACTTCCAATGACAACATTGCCTCCGTCGTATGCTTTATAGGTAGAGAATAAACTTTTGTTTCCCGTCATGTGTTTGGAGTAACCACTATCTTTAATCCATTCGTCCAGCTCCAAACAAGTTCTCAAGCATACCTCATTTGATGATTGAGCCATGAGACACGTTTCATTGTTGATTTTGTCCTCGACTTCATTTGCGCTATCGCTCTAACCACCTCCAACAAACACCTTCTGATCCTTGTTTCGTGAGGCTTTGGGCATTCGCCAATGAGATGATTTAGATCATCGTATCTAAAGAATTTTCTATCACTCTTGCTTTTCTAATCATCCCTTTGCTGGAATGATTTCTTCTCTTCTTGTGGTTGTCTAACAAATCTACCCTTTCTTCTAAAGAACTTTTTAAAATTCCTTACGGCCATAACATATTCTTCGTCATCGCTGCCGGATGTCGAAGTTTTATCATCACTAACTCTTTCTTAGCTTTTAAGGCAATGGTCCTTTCTTTTTTGCCTTTATAAATTTCGAAATCCTTCTTCATGACCACTTCATGTACTTTTAAATTACCGATAAGCTCGTCTAGAGTTAGTGATGACAAATCTTTTGATTCTTCAATCGCCGTGACCTTTGCTCTCCATTTTGGATGTAGAGCCCTAAGAAACTTCCTAACATAGTTCTTGCTAGAGAACTCTTCATCAAGAGCTTTAAGACTAGTAATAATAGTGTTAAATCTAGCAAAACCGCTATCAATAGATTCTTCTTCAAGGATAGTAAATTATTCATATTGTTGAACAAGAATATCAATTTTATTATCCTTTACTTGGCTATTATCTTGATGTGTGATTAACAACGATTGCTAATTTTTTTAGCCGTTTTACACATAAAAATTCTTTCGTATTCCTTTTTAGGTAAATCATTATAAAGAACCATTTTAGCTTCATTATTTTTAGCAAGTTTCTTTTTAAGTTTATCGGTTTGTTCTTCAAAAGAAACTACTTCTAAAACTTGGGTTTCTTTGTTTCTGTCAACAGGTGGGAAATCACCATTCAAGATAATATACAAAAGATCTAAATCTTTTGCTTTCACATAAGTTTCAAATCTATTTTTCTAATATATAAAATAATCGCTTTTGAAAAATGGCGGTCTTTGCATAGATTGCCCTTCTAGATATTTATCGGAATCCATAGACCGATTCAAGCTTTAGTGTATAATATACATCAAAGATCTTGGGTGACCTTGGCCTTTGATACCAATTATGGAAACTAGAAGGGGGTTGAATAGTTTTTAGCATTTTAAAATTAAAACTTAGATTGTCGGCTTATGTGAAGTCAAGAGATGTACACAAGTGTGTATGATAGCGATGTAATGAATAAATATGTAAATGCAAAATATAAATAAGTAAAGATAGGAAAGATCAAACCGATGACACAATGATTTATAGTTGTTCGACTATGAAGCTCCTTTTCGCCCTACTCCACACCCTAAGTACCCAACTTGAGAGTTTCTTCACTATGTCAACAAGCTCCCTTTAGGCGGAGAAAACCGTACACATCGCTTACACTTTTTTCTAGTACTAAGCTAAATACCAAGTTCTACAACCAATCTAACACACTACGTATTTTAAGGCTTAAAATACTAACCTATCATACACATATGATAATCACAACACAAGAGATTGAAGATAATTAAATATCACAAATGTGATGACTCCACTAAACTAATAACACTTGAAGCTTCACATCTTCATTTGTGTTCTTCACTAAAGAGTGGAATAATTGGATCACTTTTTATGGATTATAGATCAAGTATAATGATCAAAGAATGAAAATGATAAATATGAAAGAGAAAAAAATATTGGAAAGGGTTGTCTAAAATGAAGACATGAGGTTGCTATTTATAGGAAATATTTGAAATTCAAATTCTGGTCCAACAGTTATGTCGCATGGATCCACGGACCACCTATGCCTGGATCCGTCTTTGGTTATGGTGGATCCGTAGGTAGCAACTAGGACTTATTTTGTATTTTAGTGATTGACCCTAAATCTTAACAAAATATTCTTTTGTACTTTAAAATCAGATTAGTTATATTCTTCTAGAAGAAACATTTCTTAACATAAATAAGGAAAGATTTTCTGGATTTGGGCAGATTTGGAAAGATTGTTTCCACTTATGGTTAATCCTATTTTGTCTTACATGATTAATATAACTAGCTTAATTAACCATGTGTTTTCTTGAAATCATTTGATTAGAAAAGGTTTATGCAAATGATTAAATTTAAATGCAAGAAAATATATTTTTCTTTGATCATTAACTACGCTTTATAATGCCATATTCATACCTTAAGTGATTTGTCGTCGTCAAGTAAACTTACACTAAATAACTTGTTTACGTAAACTTTTACATATTATGACATTATATTTGTTATTATCAAAACATAAAGATCATTAAATATAAAGATCGTTTACGCGAATATTTGTATTAATAACCTGGTTTGAGACTTATGTTAAGTCTAAGGATATTAACTTGTGGGAAGTAATTCTAAAATGGTGACTTTGTTTTCATGATGGCAGATCCGGATAAAAGTTGGTGAAGGAGACACCAATTTCATTGTTAAAAGATGATGAGAAAAGAAATCTTGGCATAAACAATAAAGCCAATATGACTCTTTACAATGCCTTACCGCGTAAAGAGTATGAGCATGTGTTCATGTGTAAAACCGCTAAGGGTATTTAGCATACGCTCAATATTACTCATCAAGGTAACTCATAAGTCAAGGATTGCAAGATTGACGTTCTCATCCAACAATATGAGAAGTTCTCAATATCTAGTGAAGAAACAACTGATAGTGGCTTCACACTGTCAACGCTATTGTTATTAGTCTAAAATATTTAGATCAAGACCACTCTAACAAGAACCATGTAAGGAAGTTTCTTCCTGCGTTTCCTTTGAAATGGAGGCCCAATGTTACGGCCATTAAAGAAGCCAAAGACTTGGCGACACTTCCTCTTGGCAAGATAATCAACAACATTTAAGTATATGAAATGGCCTTAGAAAATGATGGCATACTTTCTAAGAACACTAAAGAAAAGATTAAGTCATTAGCTCTTGAAGCTAAAGTTACTAGGGATCAAACTAGTAATGATAGTGTATCTCAAGACAAAAATGATGAAGATGATGATGAATTGTAGTGAAGTCACTAGGGATCAAACTAAAAACATGTTTGTTGGGAATAAATCTTCAAAGATTAGTACTACTGGAAATAGAACTAACAGTACTGACTGAGTTAGTACTGCTAGTATAATATTAGTACTGCTAGTGTTAGTTTGTACTGCTAGTGAAGTACTTAATACTGCTGAAGGCTTTGAAGACAAAGGCGTGTAACAAGATATGCATGGAGTTATTTATGGTGTATATTCTATATTCTATAGAAAGATATGTACATGTTTAGAATTATAGAAGATCTCAAAAGATTCGTAGTTACTTTGTAAAGGACTCCTTGGTGTATAAAAGGAGATCCTAGGTCGTAAAGTTAGACATAAGTTTTCCATCTCAGTTTTCCATAGAAATCATAGCTTCAAGGTTGTAAACCCTATCACTAAGTCAGAGTGATCGTATTAATATATTGAAGCTTGTTGTGTTGATTATATCTTTGTGTCAAAACATAGTTTACTGTTTCATTGAGAATACTTCTTAGTGATATAAAATAGATTCCGCATAGTTTATATCATTCAATCAAAGTTTCATTCTTAGTATTTTTGGATTTATCCAATGGTACTAAACCTTACAAGCTAAGGAGTTAAAGATCTATTCATTGGGATCAACAAGTGGTATCAGAGCTTGTTGTGAAGCTTTGAATAAGAAGAATCAACCAATTCATCCAAGATTTATTTTTTCAGTGATAAGATGGAGGTAGGAACTACCACTAACAATCTGACTACAAGACTACCTATCCTCAACCCAGGAGACTATGATCTTTGGCTGATGAGGATAGAACAATATTTTCTTATGACTGATTACTCCCTGTAGGAAGTAATTAAGAATGGGAACAGAGTGCTTAGGAGAACTGTTGGAACATTTGAACAGGAGTATGAACCCACCACTGCTAAAGAAAAACTGGATAGAAGGAAATGAAATAAAAGCAAGAGCAACCCTGTTGATGGCACTTCCAAACAAAGACCAACTGAAGTTCCACTCATATCAAGATGAAAAGTTGCTAAAGGAGGCTATAGAGAAAAGGTATGGAGGGAACAAGGAGTCCAAGAAGGTTTAGAGGACACTTTTTAAACAATAATATAAGAACTTTGCTGCATTAAGTTCTGAATCAATGGATCAAACCTTTGATAGGTTACAAAAACTTATCAGTTAGTTGGAGATCCAAGGAGAAGTGATTAACCAGGAAGATATGAACCTAAAGATCTTGAAAAGTCTTCCATCTGAATGGAAGACTCATGCATTAATCTAGAGGAACAAGGTGGAAATTGAAACCATCAGCTTAGATGACTTGTATAATAACTTGAAAATATATGAACCTGAAATTACAAGTTCATTAAGCACAAGTCAAAATTCACATAATGTGGCCTTTGTCTCTAACAGCACTAATAACACCAACAACACTAACAAAGCAGATGATACTGCTCATGGAGTTAGTACTACTCATACTCAAGGTAATGGTGTTAACTCTATATGTCTAGATAATCATTGTGATGTTGTGATCTGTGCTTTCCTTTCAAGTTAACCCAACTCTCCTCAACTTTCTAAAGAAGATCTGGAACAACTTCATCCAGATGATCTGGAAGAAATGAGTCTTTAATGGAAGATGGCTGATATGTGTGAAAACACATATCTGTTTTATATCAAAAATGGCCCTAAAAAGATAAAATTGTGCTTTAAACGCTTGAATATTGCTTGTTTTGTCTTTATGATTGTGTAGGTACGGATAATGCAAAGATCGTAAGAAAACGGTCAAAACTGGACAAACACAGACACGGGAACGGATAGAGTGTTCAAGAGCCGAGGATTTGATAGCAAGAAAGGTCAAATGGTTAACTTCAGTCAATCAATGGTCAAACCTGGTCAACCATATAAAAGACAAAACCCCAAAATCCCCAAAACAGCCCTTGAAATATACCAAATTGCAAAAATGGTCCCCTAAACCCTAACGGTGTTAACTCTTTTTATTATAAGAGTTAACACCCGTTACCTTTTTATATAACCAAGCCTGGCCCAAAACACTTTATAAGCCCAAAGTCAAACCTCAGTCAAAATAAACACAAACGTACCTTTATAAAAATTGACCGGGAAAGTAAGTTATTACTGTTCACCGTCTCCTTCATTTAACCCTGAGATAAAACCAAAGGGCAAATCAAAATTGGCCACGTGGAGAGACAATTCAAGGGATTAAGTACAAGCTGGCAGAGTATTACATCACCAAGCGCTCTCATTGGTTAAAACCCACACAAGTGAGGACACATTGGAATGAAGAAAACACACGGGGAAATGGAAATTTGCACTAAAACGCTTACAAAAGAATCACAAAGTGTCACATCACGGATTGCCACGCTGGCAATCCGTGTGATCATCAAGTTGATCTAACGGCTTAAGATACAGTTCCAATGATTGAAAGGAAGGAAGGGATAGGATGAGATGGAGTGTGTAATAGACTAGACACCTAGAAGCTTCTTTCAAGTGCTATATAAAGATCCCCTCACTCACACAGATGATATCTTTTTTTCTATTTTTTTCTTAAGTTTTCTTAAGTAGCTTTTGTAATCATTTTACTTAAAATGTAATTTTTCTTATTAAAAAGTTTTTGTAATCTTCATTTCCAAGTATTGTAATCTACTCTCTATTAATGAAATCATTTTTCACTTTTACTTAATATTGTTTCACTATTAAGCTTTTACAAATCCTCATACTCATGATTACTGTTTCACAAGCTCTCATAAGCTCCTTATAAGCTCTTTGAGTCTCTAAGCTCAAATTGAGCTCAAATAAGCCACCTAATTCACTTAAACTCTTAAAATCAGATAATAAACCTTGGCTTTCGATTATTGGACTTATGGATGATAAGCTAAATCTGGAAGAGCTTATGGGACTTTTACTAGCTTATCATTGATAAGCTAGAGCTTGTAGACAGCTCATTTAAGCATTGATTTGCCTTTGTTTAGCTAAGGCTTTGGTAAGTTTCTTATTTCTTTTTCTGTCTTAATTTCCTAGCTTAATAGTGCTTATTTCTTGCTTATTAGTGATTATTGCTGTTTTTATGCTATTTAAATAAGTTTGATTATCTGTTTTTGATTAGTATAGCTTAAATCATAGTTTGCTTCATTTTGTATCTAATCTGCCAAAAAGAAAAAAATATATAAGTATAGTTATTAGATCTTTAATTCTAGCTTAATTGTTTGTTGAAATAGGTTCATTAGATTTGTCATAAGCTATTAGTTATCTGGTATTTAGGATTTAAGCTCTTAATTTCATTTTCATAAGCTAATATGGTTTTGAGTCTAGTTAAAGGGGTGTTTGGGGTTAGTGCTGTTTTTGGCTCTTTGGTCTTTTGTGTTTATTTTAAATCTCAAATTTAGGTTAGATCAAGCTGTCTTTATAAGTTAGATTTATGTTAGTTAAGTTTTCAATAGTTAGTATCATAAAAGCTCAAATCTGTCTAGTTTTGATTGCATTATTAGCTTATTTTAGTTCTAGTTTGTGTCTTTGCTTAATTTCCATCTAGGCTTGAGTTAAAAGAGTGTAGAAGTCATTTAAAATAGGTCTGCATTGAAGGTGTTTAGTTTTGGTCTATATGCATGTCAACTGCATCAGCAGTTATAATAGACAAACCTCTATTTTCTAGCTTAATTTTTAGAGAGTTAAAATTGTTTTTAGCTTTAGCC